>LPNX011175422.1:478833-516822 GCA_001517045.1 Pseudotsuga menziesii
ATGGATCTCATCACTTGGAGTTCTCGCTGGGGGTTGGACATGGCACAAACACTAAGGCATAATTGCTCAGTCTATGGGATCTTCTCCTCTCCTCCCAATGATGGGGATTCCTCTCGCCCATATCTACGGTGATTCCCAAGTAATCATCAACTGGGCACAAGGAATGACTGTGATCTCCCCACCAGAGCTACAGCATTGGTGTAGGGAGACTAAATATCTCTTGGTCAGTTTTCAGGACCTGTCTATCTCCCATATCTACCGAGAGCACAATCGGATGGCTGACCGCCTTTCTAAAACTGCACTCTCCCATCCTTAGGGCATTGGCATGTACAAGGAATTTTTGGAGAACCACTTGGTTTCTCAAGATACTTTTCAGCTTTACTGAGAAGATTAAGAGATTGATTTACTCTTTTTCTTGTTTTTGTTGTGATAGAGAGCTCTCTTTTGGACTGCTGTTCTAGCTCCTATTGTCGCTTGGTAGATATGTGTGTATAGACATGTCGCCTTTCATGATGAGACAGTTTTCTGATGGGATCATACATATTGTGTTTCTTGCCTTTCCCCCTGGCGATTACTCCATGATGTAGTTTGATATAACCCGNGTAAGAGTAGCTATGTGTTTTAGGGCCCAGTATGGAGGAGATGTTCGAGCTCCTATTGGACTGTTGTTCTAGCTCCTATTGACGCTCGATAGATATATGTGTATAGACATGTCGCCTTTCATTATGAGACAATTTTCTGATGGGATCATACATATTGTGTTTCTTGCCTTTCCCCCTGGCGATTACTCCATGATGTAGTTTGATATAACCCGCATAACGGGAGACTGTTTTGATGTCCTTTGATTCTATAATGAATAACAAGGCAGGCTTTTTTCTTTCTGAAAAAAATGGAGGAGATGTTCGAGATGTTGTCACGTTCCAAACTTTATGCTACCAAAAATAAAAATAAAAATCTAGATTCATTAAATAAAAAAGTAAGTTAAAATAAAATTTTAAAACCAAATAAAAATTTATTAAAAAAATATATGTCTCAATATGTCTTATAAAAAATAAAAACATAGATGAATGTTAAACATGGATCTATCAAGCATGAAGAAAGATCATATAATTTTTTCCTAAATGTATAATAAAATTAAAAATATATATATATATTTTCTTTAATACACATTTAAGAAAAACATTTAAAAAAATAAAAAAATGATTATTCTTCATTCACATTTTTTTTTGAACTCTCACCGAGGGTAGGGAAGAAGTTCGTTCACGTGAAATTTGCATATGTCTTTATTCATTATAGTTAAAAAAATTTTATTATACTCCATCTTATATTCAAAACTCTTTCATTTTATTTGCTTAACGCTTTAGCAAGTAAACTCAATTTAAATTATCATTTTCAATTAAGCTTGCGGTGTTCGTTAAGATTTAATCTGGCTTTAAGTGCATTCTAGACATA
This sequence comes from Pseudotsuga menziesii, assembly GCA_001517045.1. NCBI lineage: Eukaryota > Viridiplantae > Streptophyta > Pinopsida > Pinales > Pinaceae > Pseudotsuga > Pseudotsuga menziesii. The sequence continues at coordinate 480,286 of LPNX011175422.1, forward strand.
AGATTTAATCTAGCTTTGAGTGCATGCTAGACATAGACATAAACATTTTTTTCTAAGGGGAATTTTGATTGGGATTATGTTATTTTTTTTCTCTTAGGTATCGACCATATTGAAAGGCCTACATAAACAACATGATTTTGATAGTTGGTTGACCATATATCTTTGAACTATGTATATAAATGTTTGTCTGACCATAATTTGACTTATTAAATTTCATAAAATTTAAACCTATCTTTATAAATCCCTTGCACCACAATTAAGGAAGCATGTTGGGAGGAGACCAAAGTCACTACTATACCCTTGTTCTGGACATGGTTTGAACCAAAAGTAGTTGTATGTGACCAAATATAATTCAAAACAATTTTAAGCCCAAAATACCTCATGATTTTCGCATCCAAAATACATAACACATAGTTTCAAACTTAAAGTCTTTATTTTATGAACCATATTTTTTTGTTTGTAAGGATTTGTGAGGCACCATACATTCCATGATGTAATCTTTATTGAGAAATGATACATTGTAGTCCATATTACTCTCATTAACATTTTCAACTCAAATCAACTAATAATTTGTAAAAACCGTGAGTTGTTTGACCTTTCAAGATTATGGCATGGAGCCAATCCTCTAAAGTATGGTTGGTAGTTTTTTTTTATTACTAATGTTAGGCTCCCAAGGGATTCAATAAAGGTTTTAGGGAGCACACTCTACCACCCTGCCTGTCCCTAGAAGAGGATGCTTGGGAGGGGCACATCACCTCCTTCTTAATGGTTGAAGACATGAGTTTACTAGGTTCAACATGATAGAGGTCATTGGTTTAGAAGGTTGTGCCTTTTAGACTATAATCAACATGTTGTTATAAGAGTCACTATGAACTAATTGAACCCAACCTCCTTCAATATCATTATTACCTTGAGGAGTACACTTAATAAGAGTTTGAGAAACTTGGTTAAGAGAAGTTGTTTGGGGGTTTGACATTGTCATAAGTGATTAGTGCCAGACTTTGTAGTTTGAGCTCTAGTAACATAAACATCTACTTGATATATTGATGCATCACATGAGTTGCTTAGTCTTCTTTTACCATGCCTAAATGAGGGAAAATTCATCGAGATCTTTAGGTATGTTGAAAGCATAAAAGGTTCTTGCACCTCCTCAACATATGCCTTAATAACAACCTATAACATTACTCAACTAATAAAGTATTTGATGTGTGTGTGTGTGTTTGTTTGTGTGCTATATACATCTCTGTACTCATAAGAAATAATATAAATGGGGGTTTATTCATGTCAATTGTTAATGCCCCATGATAAATATTCAAAATGAACTTCTAAAGTCCATGGGCAGTACCCGTGTGTTTGTGGTTACTAATGCCAATGCTGTCATAAACAATGGCAACAAAAAACATATCAAATAACTCATTTTTTAACCCAAAACCTTATGGTAAGAGATGGTGTACAAGCTCATTAAACCGTAACTTTGTAATACCCTAGTTTCAACCCCAATTGCATTAAATTATATATGATGTAAATAACATTCATAAATCATGGTGTGGGCTCAAGGCAAAGGCCCCGCCACGGATTTAGTGTTTTACATTTTGACAATTAAAATCGATGCCGATGGTTATCGTGCTAGCCAATGACACCAGATAATTTGGACATCATGTAAATATGCAATTAATAAAATACCCACAACTAGCTATGTCAATGCAACTTTAACGAGATGGGGGCTTGATTTCACAAGGAATAGGGAAAACCCATAAAACTATCAACTACCCATTTTGTCCTTTTTGCCCAGTCATCCAAAAGTGTTTGAGTTAGTTAATGCATGGGGGTGGGTAGAGTATGGGAGTGAAATTCGAATTGGGAAGCCACCCATTTTTGGGAAAACGTGTTTTTGACTTCTTGGGCAAGTAAATGCTTGCCCATCCCATTATTCATCCATCAATTTTGCTCTCTCACACAGCTAGAGCTCCTGTGTGTTTCCCTTCACGATTTTGGCTGATTTCTCCACTTTTCCCATGGTTGGAAATTCGTTTTGGGTCTTGCTGAATGTATGTGCAACTGGGAAGTCGATTTTGGGGTTGTTGAGTGTATGTGCAGCTAGGAAAACCCATTTTTGGTGTTGTTGAGTGAAGACGTAGTAGAGATTTACATTTAGGGGGTTTGAGAGGGTGTTTTTCCCTTTCATCATGCAATTGGGATTTACTGAGTGTTTCCCTCCCAAATTTCTGCATTTTCTTCATTATTATCCAAGCTGGAAACTCGTTTCTTGTAAAGCCCAATAGCTGGGAAGATAGACTTGCGTTTTGGGTATTAATGGAGGTCGGTTTTGCCTCTATGAAGCCACTGAACGTTTCCTGAATTGATTTGATCACTTGGGTCGTTTTTCCCCATTTGTCATTTTCGATTTTGGGTTTTAGGGTGTTTTTGTCCATACCCATAACTTGTATTTTGTTGTGTAGCGCATCCCTATGTTGGCTTGGCTGAGTAAGTCCAAGAATCCATCTGTTAGTGGGTTGACTATGTTGGGATGACATTATTGGCTTGACTGTGGGTGTTTGGCCTTGATGTGTGTAAGCTTGTGTTCCCTAGTTCCTTGTGGAAATCATGCCCAGCTTGGGGGTGGTAGTGATGCTGAGAGATTAAGGAGCACATTGGCCTATGGTTGGGTGGAACGTTGCAGCGAAATAGCTAGTTGTAGGGAAGATTATTCTCAAGATAAGTATTCTTGTATTTAACTCTGAAATTGTATTTGCTTCGTAAATTATCATGAACACGTTGAGTGCTTGGATAAGAAGAATGTTGCTTGTTTTATGAGTTATGAAAAAAATTAATGTGTTGAATGAATGAGAATTGCTTCCACTGTGTATTTGCATGTACAACGCTACTGTTTATGTATTTTATGTTCAAAGCATTTTTATGGTTTATGTTCATGGGGGCTTAGACTGCCCAATTAAACGATAGCAGTGTCGTTAGGTGGCGTCCTCTCAAGCGGGAGGGGACGTGACAAACTTGCTCCTTGGCCCCTTGAATTATATCCATTTGCCTTGGTAGAATGACATTTAATGTCATGAATTTAAATATTGAAGGACCTTAGTTTTAACCTTAAGCCACTCCACAAATGTAAGACTCTTTCACTCCTCTTATGGAAGTTGGAGCAGTTAAAACATGATTTAAATGATCATCTTGTTCTAAGTTTGTTGCATAGTAAAGGCCATCCCTTTAAAAGTATTCTAAGCATTTCTATCCAAAATATGGAAGGACCTCATCTCTAACCTCAAGCCATTCCAACATTTTCAAGACTCTTTCATTCCCCTTATTGAATTTGGAGCAAGTAAAGCATAATTCAAATGATCATCTTCTGCAAGCTTATCCTCTTCTTCGAAGCTTGCAGGGTAGTAAAGACCCACCCTTGCTTTCAGAGCATTATAGCCATTTATATCCAAGGGGAGATTTGATTGGGAATATGTTTTCCTTTTTCTCTTGAGTGTCGCCCATATTGAAATCCCCACATAAATAACAAGTCTTTGATAGCTCAACAATCATTTATCTCCATATTAGAGGCATAAACACAACCCAAGCCTAGGAATTGACCATGTTAATTTAACAAAATCTAAATTAACATTTGAGAAGGATTAGTCCCCACACCACATTCGAGGAAGAATGTTGGGAAGAAACCGAAGTCACTAATTGACCCTTAAGGCTTTAAACAAAAGTAGTAGCACATGGTCTATCAGGATATTTAGACACTTAGAAGTTAGTTAATATCAACTTGGTATAATGGGTCTTTAGGTAAAATGTGTTTCTTTAGTATGCATTTGTACTTATGTAATCCGATGGTTATGATACATTCTAAACAAAGAGTGATCCAATGGTTCATCTTCACCTTGATCTTAATAGCTATTGATCTGTGGCTTAACACCCTATTGGTCCATGATCTCTATTTAAAGAGCATGGATGGCTATTTGCTCGATGATCAATTGTGAGAAACTCATTGTAACATTTGTTTTCTTTTGCATAATGTATTGCCTCAAGTAGCTATTTGGTTGGGGTTGTGGACGGTTTCCCTCTTTGAGGGTTTTAACCATGTAAAAACATCGGTGTGTTGATTCATTTTCCATTTATGTGAGTGGTTTCTAAAGGTGGTCGATCCTTTAGAAATATCTTATGTAAGTCAAACATAGTCAAATAGAATTAAACGCAATTTCAAACAAAAAAACAAAAAAGCTAATGATTTTCACTTTCTAAATACATAATACATCAAAACTCAAACTCAAAGGCCTTATTATGAACCATAGGTTTTTTTTTCCAAGGATTGGTGAGACCTCATAATTTTTGTGAGAAATAACATAATATTGTTTGTATCACTCTCATCAATGATATGGCCTTATTCAACCTTGAGTTCATAAGAATAATAAGGTGTTGAGTCTTTCAAGACTAAGGCATGGAGTTGATCCTCTAAAATATGAATGCCAAATATTTTTTTAAAGGTTCCTCGATGTTAAAGTTTGAAGATATTCAAGAATGGTGGTGGGGAGCACACCCTACCACCTCCTCCCTTGGAAGTTAAGGCTTGGGAGGGGCACATCACCTTCTTTTTGATGGTCCATGCCATGGGTTTGCTAGCTTTTGACACCAGAGGTTATCAATTTGCATGTTGCACCTTTTATGATTCTACTAATTTACTGGTTTAAGAGTTATTGTGAATTACTTAAAACCATCGTACTTTAGTGTTATCATTATCTTAGGGAGTACAAGAACATGAGAGTGAACGCCTCAAATAAGAAAAGTGGTTGTAGGGTTTGACATTGTCATAAGTGAGCAACCACAAATTTTGTGGTCTGGGATCTAGCAATAAAAGCATGTATATAGTAGATTAATGTATTGCTTAAGCTGCTTAATCATGTTGTACCTCCCGAGATGACAAAAAATTCCTTGAGATCTTTAAATAGGTTGAATCCTAAATTGACCCCATGATATAAGGTTAACGAAGTGGGGTGGTTCAAGGAAACTAACATCTCCAATTGGCACTTAACTACACTCAAGATAAAAAGTAAAAACTGTTATTGCAAGTCAAGGAGCTAAACTCACATGGAACAAAGTAAAAAATAGAAGCGCAAGTTAAGAAACTCAAGTCACATGGGCCAATGTTGCTAGATATCATACTCAAATGAAAAACCATAAATCTAAGGCAAAATGACAAAGATGATATATTTATAGATCCATGGTTCTGTAGAATTTAAGCATATAGATATATATACTAAACAAGATAACAATAGTATGAAATAGATCAACAATATAACAAATTCATGCAATAAATGTGTTAAACATTAATCATTACACAAAAGAGAGAAGTCAATAACATGGGAGAATTTTGTGTTACATCAAGTTTCAATGAATGCAATAAAATGAATAAATAGGCAAGACAATTCGAATAGACTGTGGAGGCAATTTGAATTGCTCATGCAATGTATGAGATATAGGCAAGACAATTCAAATAAGCTATAAAGACAATTTGAATTGCTCATACAATGCATGAGATGTTAGTTAGGCTTAACTAAAGCCAGAGACCCGTAGTTAACCATACACTCTCTCGAGTTTAAGTGAATCATAACTTCAAGTTTCAATGAATGCAATGAAGAAATAAATAGGCAAGACAATTCTAATAAACCATGAAGACAATTTGAATTGTTCATGCAATGCATGAGATATAGGCAAGACAATTCGAATAAGCTATAAAGACAATTTGTCAAATGGATGTAGCTTGGGTGGTTGGGAGGAATGAATGTTAGTAAGTGACATGATGCTCTTGTGGAGCCCTTTGACCCAGTGTAATAAATGTTGTGAATGATGAGCTGACTCTTGTAAGTGACATGATGCTCTTGTGGAGCCCTTTGTAATAAATGTTGTGAATGATGAGTTGACCATACCTTGATTCAGTTATATTAGGTATTGGAATTTTCCGTGGAGTAGCCCTCTAATAAATGGTGAACCACATTTAAAAAAAAAAGAAAAAAAGAAGAAGCTATAAAGACAATTTAAATTGCTCATACAATACACGAGATGTTAGTTAGACTTAACTAAAACTAAAAACCCTTAGTTAACCATACACATTGTGTAAAATAAGTTTAACTGACTCACAACATTGTAAACACCAGTTCTCTAAGTGAGAGAAAGTACTCCTACAAATAGCCCTTCCTTGCAAGGAAGAAACACCCACACTTTTTAAGTGTGAAGCTATATTGTCTCAATATCTTTATAACGTGCACGCTTTTAAGACCTTGATTGACCAAGTATTTATTCACTCTGCAGCAACTATTTTGTTTCTGCATCCCTTCTCTGCCCTTCTACATCTCCTATATTTCGCGAGCTCGCCATGTGTGCCAAGCAAATTCATCTACATTGTTCCGGAATCTCGGATCCCTGCTAATATCATTGCTGGGCACCTTGAGGTCGCCGGTTCGAATCCATTCCGCACTATTAATTCCGAAATCGCGAGGGTTTTGTTTGGTCTGAGAACGGTTCCATCGCATTGTTCTGACCCAGTTCCTGGATCCGGGGATTTCCAAGGAGCGGCAGGCTGTGTAACCTACGAAAATGAATATCTTCAGGTTAGCAGGGGATATGACGCATTTAATGAGCGTCCTGGTCCTGTTGCTGAAGATCCACACCATTAAATCCTGCGCAGGTACGAGAGTATGAGTGTTACAAGGGCTTAGTTTGTCTGAAACAATATTAAAATGTCTTAAATTTGAGTTGAATTATTCTTCTATTTGTGGAGCAGGGATTTCGTTAAAGACTCAGGAGCTTTACGCCCTTGTGTTTGTTACCCGTTACTTGGATTTATTCTCCGACTATATATCGTTCTACAATAGCGTAATGAAGATTATCTTTATAGCGAGTTCAATTTCCATTGTGTGGTACATGAGGAGCCACAAGATCGTGAGGAGATCCTATGACAAGGAGCAAGACACTTTCAGGCATTATCTCCTCGTCATACCCTGCTTCATCTTGGCTCTCCTCTTACACGACAAGTTTACATTCAGAGAGGTATGTTTGGATTCTATGATGCTAGGTCATTTATAATTCTTTGATTAAATCCCGATCAAATTCGTTGTCAATATAAATTTGATTTGGGGATAAAGATCCTATTGGTCAAGTAGGTCTGAAAGGATATTCATTGTTAAAAAAAGAAATAAGTGGACAAACATTGGAAGAATTTAATGTCTTGACTGTCCATCACATGTACTATAAGAAAGGAAATGTATTGAATGCAATTGGGTTCATTTTAAGTACTAGAAATATATGAGAATAGAGCATAGAGACTAGGCTTATTACACTTTATAATAGTCCCTATTCAATATATAGGATTCTATACTCTTGCGGCCCGATCTCACAAAAGGCAGTAAGTGTTCGATTTGAATATCAGCTCATCCTTAATGACAGATTCAAGTATGCCAGGTTAACCAATTTCCAGATCTCTCGTTCCTTAGCATGGAATAATATAGGCAAGGCATCTTACAAAATCTGTTTGATATAGTGGTAAAATTGTGAGTTTTCTAGCCCGTAATCCATGAGGTCACTAGGTTGGTGTTAGGAACCAGTCGTCACTAGTTTAATTCTTTGTTTTGGTCAGTAAAGTAATTAGATTATCATTATATATACAAATTACAATAGTACGTTAACATCAGGTAGACCTGATATCAACATTAACTGAGTCTGATATTTAAATAATTCTGCCCTTGTATGCAAATCTGATGATATTTCTATTTTATTGATGAACTTACTATGACATATACTGATTTTCAAAAGTTTTACAATCATGAGACTGATAAGCAAAATCTTTCTAATAACTAATTTCCAGCATTGACCATTGTGAACTTGTGTTTAAAAAAAAATGCCCCTCTAACAACACTATTGTTGAGCCTTCAGTTCTTCATGTGTTCTTCTTGTGTTGTCCTTCCAGCTCGATTATTGAGTACACTGTCATTTTTTCCAGGAACTTAACTTCTGGTTATTATACTCCATTCAGATAGAGCGTAATCCTTTAGGAGTCTATAGAAGCTAAGCAGCACTTCAAATTAGCTTGTTTGTGATCTTCCAATTCTCATAAATGGACTTATTGCTAAACACCTTGCATGGATGTGCACTCCTGGTAAAGTAGTCAGGTTATTAAGGTGGATAACTACAGGTCTTGTCTCTCAGTTTAATTAAAGAAGCAGGAAAGGACAGGGGAACTGATTGGAACTGCAATTTTTCAGAGATGCCTAGCCATACTTCCCAGCCACAATGCCAGCCCAAATGTATGGTGGGTACCGACTTCTCATCAAGTCATATAAAGAATAACGATTTGCCTCAAGGATGCATCATTCCAACTTCCAAGTGCAATTACAGGTGACAGTTTAGATTGGATATAGTATATACTTATGATGTGGGGAACCCCCCCCGCTTCCCTCCCAAAGGAAGCGATCCGGAATCACTCCTGATCGCTTCCTCTTGGGAGCGTTTTTTGGAAGCGTGCTTCACTAACACTCCCTGTTTTTTTTGGGAGCGCTTAGGGAGTGATGAGGAAGCTTCGCTCCCAAAGAGCTTCCCCATCGCTCCCTAGCCCTCCCAGGATAAAAAAAAATGCTTCCTAATTGCTTCTAGGGATTGAGGCAATATTTTTTTGGTAACCAAGACATGGTTTGACTTGGATTTTTGGGCATGGTTAGGGTTCATTTAGGGGATATATTATACGGTAATGTTAAATTCTTAAAGTAAAAGTGTTATTTTCCTTATCTTTAATTTTCTATCATTTTACTTAAATTTTTAACATTACCATTAATTGTTTCGAGTGGTCCCAACCTCATCGGACTTCATATGTAAAAAGTAGAATTTTAGATCCCATTCAAAATTCAGCAAACTTAATAGTTTTAGGATTTTAGGATTGCAACATTTCCACTAGATTCTATCATGTATGAGGGTAAGGGATTGGAATTGAATCAAGCACGTCAACCTCTCTATGTACCTTGATTTTGGTGGTGTTGATGCCTAATTGTTGAAGTTGATTGAACTCCTTTGTCACGACCTTGATAAAAATTTACCCTTTAATCAAGAAAAATCACTTGTTAAGCATTGGAAGGTTTTTCTACCTAAACGTTTCACTCCATGCCCTAGCATATGTCATTACTCTTTACACCAAAATATTATTCTCCATCTTGGTTGGCCCAACTAACACCTGAGGGTGGAGTTGGGAGAAAACCAGGCATAGATCCAGAGGTGCAGAATGGGTATATGCTTGCATTAGACAAGTTGGTCCCTGATAGGAGGAGTGTGCTCAAGTACGAAGTGAATTTTTGAGCAAATACATCAATGAACATGGAGTCTTTGGTAACGTGCATACAACCAAAGATCTAGATGGGTTGAGCCCTATCGAATGGTGAAACATGTATTGCTCCTCTACTGCATATCTGCATAAATTGGTGGTGAGGGTGCTTTCATAGGTTATTAACATTTCTTGTGTAGAGGGGTGTTGGAGCACCTACAACTTCATCCACAATGTGAACACCAAAGAGAAATAGTTTGAATGTAGATCGGGCAGAGGAGTGTCCTCAAGCATTTAGTGAAATGAGTAAATACATTGGTGAACATGGAGTCTTTGGTAACCTACATGTGACCAAAGATGGAGATAGGTTGAGTCCTATTGAAACGATGGAACATTTATTGCTACTCTACCACATATCGGCATAAATTGGTGGTGAGGCCCTCACCGTGAGGGTGCTTTCATAAGTTGTTAACACTTCTTCTATAGAGAGGTGTTGGAGCACCTACAACTTCATCCAAAATGTGAAAAGAAACAATTTGAATGTAGATCGAACAGAAACCTTGGTTTATGTGCACTACAAATTGACGTTGTTGTCCCATTATTGTGATGTGGCCAAGAATGATAGAACATATTTGACTTGGGACAACAATCCAGAGGAGGCTGATTTGGAGGATGCAGCCATAGCATTAGAGCGCTTGGAGGTTGAACTTTTGGGTGATTAGGATGGTGATCAAATTCATACAACGAAGATGCCACACCCCCAACCACTAGTAGGTTTTTAAATGTAGGACCTTTGCCTTTATCTTGCAACACTTTGGTACTGAATATGATGCTCTGTTTTATTTCATGGTTGATGTTATCTCTTAGACTTTGTTGATTGCAAATATTATATGTTTAAACTTGAAGGTTGATGTTGTTAATGATTGATCATTTGATGACGATGTTATAACTGCTCCAAGATGATTGGTGTTATATGTGTACTAAATGATTACATCTGTGTTTTCATGTTTTATATAGCTAATTTGGCATTCTACATGTTTTTTCTTAAATATATGCATTAAAATATGTATTATATAAAAAACGCTCTCAAAACGGAAGCTTTTCAATATTTTGCTTTTCGCTCTTGCTCCCGCTACCTGCTCCCAACGGCATAGGTATATACTTGAAAGAGTCAATGGCTGCAATGGTGTAATTCAAGTGAACAAAGTAAGCTAGATTAAAGCTAATATAAAGGGTATTCTGGTTAAATATCTCCATTGTAAATAAATGTTCTTTGAGAGTCATAATAAACTCCTACATGATGATTGACTAGATGATAGAAGTATTCATAAAATTTGAAAGAATTTCCCTGTAACGTCCCCGACCCTCTGACCGACAAAGAGGACGCTACCATGGCGTTAACCATCTGGGCTACCAGCCCCATGAACATGTGCATTCATAAAATGTTGAAACAAAATGCATTGCAGTAGAACATACATAGATACAATTATTTATCATACACAGCGGAAGCAACATACATTCATACAAGCATTCAACATGTTCATCATAATCATTAACAGTAAATAGGATTGCAGAAGTAAAATAGACAAGATTACTTATCTTATGAAGAACTCGTTCCGCAACCAGCTACGTCGCTGCAACGTTCCACCCAACCATAGGCCATAGGCCAGTGTGCTCCTTAATCTCACAGCAACGCTGTCACCCCCGAGCTAGGCATGATTCTCCAAGGAATAAGGAACAAGCAGGCTTAGACATAGCCAAGGATACACAAAACACAACCAAGCCAACACAGTTGGGTTTATCAGGCCATCAACAAGACAGCGAAGCCAACATGGTCAGGTTTATCAGGCCATCGAGGAGTTGGGAAAGGCTAAATGCTAAGCTGGTGAGCTCATTACAGAGCTAGGAACACCTACACCAGAACTAGCCTGACTTCTAAGACACCCACACACACCCAACACAAGGAATCAGTCCCTTCTCTACTACACAGTCCCTCAGCCCTTGACTTCCCTTCCAGTGCTATTCAGGGGTTGTGGAGAAGAAAGCCAGCCCTCTAGCTCTGTCTGTGTGGTTTCCAAACACACCAGGTTTATCAAGCAACCCAAGCCCCCATCCCTGCTCCCAACACAGTCTGAAGACCAACCATTGCACACATGCAATCAATCATCTGTTACAGCTTAAACAAGGAAAACGACTCCCAAGCGAATTACAACAGTCCCAAAACGTATCAGTAAACACAATTCACAACATGGGGGAAAACAACAGTCCGTCCTGGGCATGAAGTAAGTGGAAAAGACTTACACAGGCCGCACTGGGGAAGAAGATACAGACTCTCAACCTATGCATGAGGGAAACTTGCACCAGACCCCAAAATATAGAGGGAAAACACACTAGATTCCACTCTGTGGAAAAACGTGAATGATAATCGATAAGCGGCTCCCCTCCTGGCTGCGTGAGATCAAACATAATAGATGCCTATGCGTGAAAATGAACAGACTCCCGTCCCCAAAAATGTAAAGAAGACCCCAACAAAACACACTGTAACGTAAGGGAGACCACAACAACCCACGAATCAGTCTGTGAGGAAAGTATACACCCACTCCATCCACAAAATCTGTAGAGGAAAACTGCGTGAGTAAAACCAGGAAAATCCTGTGCGTAGGAATGAGCAAGACTCCCGCTCCTGCGTGAGGATGAACAACTCTGCCTATGCGTGAAGATGAACAGACAATGGAGAGGATGCGTAGTAGTCGAAAGTGCGTGAGTGTTTTGGTACCGTCATGGAGAGAGTGGAGTGTCCGTTGGAGTGATGGCGGTGGTTTTTGCTTGCCATCGTGAGGTCAACCACGCTGGTGGAGTGTGCATGTGGGCAAGGACTGACAGTCCTGCCACACTCCACTCCCAGCCATAACTGCCCCAACTAACAGCAACAGTTTTTAATGGTGGTGGTTGGATAAAACAAGGAAAGATGGGAAAATCAAAACAGGGTGGTGACACATGGATTTTCTCTCATGGCTCAAGGTTTGACATCCCCCCCCCTTATCTTTGTGAAAATCATGCCCCTTCTCAATTTAGTTGCTGCGAACGTAGCTGGTTGGGTTATTTAATTAAAGATGCATATTTACATGATAACAAAACTCAATATGTATGCCGCATGCCCCGATATACCATAGGTGACAATTTCAACCCGAAACATAGCACAACCAATCAATGGTGGGGCCTTGGCCTTTAGCTCCGCACCATGATTACTTACAATATATACATCATATACATCTAATGCAACGGGGTCAAAACCGGGGTGTTACATTCTCCTGCAGCTGGTACACATTGCAGATATTTCAATGGCTGATTGGATAGTCTACCTTATTTGGAGAAATTATATGAATTCAGTCTGTGTATACTATACAATCACTGCCCATGCTTCGCTATAGTCATCCTCTACAAGGTTTACAATAAGAGGGACCTTTTCCCCAGTTTTGGATTACATCACATTGAAATATGCACTGAAGAGAACTCAACCGCAGAAAACAGTGACTGAGATTTTAATTGACTTAAAATAAAGTTGACCTATGATAGGCTAAATCCAAAATGATCCTAAATATGCTGTGTATAGTATTAGAAGTTGACTATATATTTTACCAGACATGAGATAACTAGCTTGGGATTATGCCAAAGGTTTTGAATTCTCTATCCACCCTCGAGAGACCTGATTACTGTTCATCTTACCAGGACTTGTTTTTTAAAATCTAGAATTTCAGTGGTACAATACTCTCACTTCTTCTCCATGGTTTACTTTTCCTAGACTATTGATTCCTTCAAATTCTTTGCAGGGTCCTTGTATTAAGACTCTTTAAAAGCATCCTTGACTGTCTTCTTTGCCATAAGTCTTTCTATAAGGTTCTCAATTCTCTTCGTAGACATCCAAGATCAAACTATCTCTTTATTTTTATTGAAGTTTTTCTTGGCCATATGGACCTTCCAAGCCACAGTGAGAATGTGGGTGCATAATAGGCATGGAGTTATGTTTGAGCCCTGAGCTTCTTCAACTTATTGAAATAAAAATCTTGAAATTCTGGAATCCAGTGGAAGCAGTTTCCATTTTTGGAGGTTCTTCCTTTCCTTTTCCATTCTTCAACTATATAATGAACCTTTCTTTTGATAAAGTCGAAAGTCATTGTCTGTACTCATGGCAGCTTCTGCATCTGATGTCTAAATTATGATATTTAGTATTTGTTTCCAATAGCAGCCTGAAAATTCCAGATTCTCTCTTCAAAAAAATCCTTCTTGAGGCCTCATGACACACAAAACTTGGCATAGGAAACCAGATCCTTTTCTTTTGGTCAGTAGATGGAGATAAATGTTTTAGTGGAGTTCCCGAGCTCTACCGGTTTGGCAGTCTTACCCAAAACTATAAAGGAGAAAATCACAGTTGCAGGATTAAATCTGAAAACCAGTGTTTCATTAAAAGTCTGACCCTTCCCCAGAACCAAGGGCCTTCTTCTAGTATGTGTCTTCTACCTTACTAGGTTCAGAAGGTTTGGGTTCAGCAATGATTGGGTTCAATTTGATTTTGAATTTTTTGATAAGGCTCACTTGGAGGAATAGAACTTGGGTGGGGAGGATAACACTCCTTCCCACAATCCCTCAGGCTAGACCCAGTTGACACACACACACACACACAATTATAATTATAATTATATTAACTTTAAAATGAAGTCTAACGTAAAATAGTAAGAAATCAACATCAATAGACATATACAAGGAAGAATCACGATCAAGACACATATATGAGTAACTTAATCTTGATAAAATGATAAATCCAATTAACAATTAATTCTTTTGTAACCAGGGGAATCTGGAATTGGGGCCGGTATTGTACTTGCATGACATGGGGTCGATTCCAGTCTGCTAACACTATACCCCACACGTTGCACAAAGGACTTGGTCAAGGAACGCACAACATCAGAAGGAGTTCCTTAACAATCCATCCTATCACCAACTGGTCTACATCCCAAGGGAACCATTATTAAAATTTAAACATATAGCGCAACTGCAAATTTGAAAAGGAAATAGAACATGTCCTTCAGGCTTCAAAATTTAAAAGGATGTCCATAATTTCAACTTTCAAGTAATTATAATCCCTAAAAATATTTCACAAAAGAAGCTCCCATGGCTTGTGGGCTGTTGACTCAGCATGTTTATTTGTTCGTCTGCAATGGTAATGCCGTTTGCAATGGTAATGGAAGCCCAAGGGTCGAATTGGCACCAAGCCTTAGTTGAGACCACAATCAGCATCAAGTGGTAGCAGGGTTAAGGGTTCCAGCTTCTAGTTAGCAGGTTCGAGGTCGGTGACTATGGAGAGTGCATTGTGAGAAATAGTGGTGGGTAAGCTGAGTGAGGTGTAGGGTTCACATGATTTTCTTTATAACTTCTAAAAAAACAATAAAAAAACCAATTTCGCCTTTAGGTTCGTGATTTTGTTCGAATTCATGTTCAGGTTCGACAATTGTCAATTAGGTTCAACAATTAGGTTCGGCATTAGGTTTGGCTTTCGGGTTCAACGAACCTGATTGAGTCTGAGAGTTTGTTTTAGGTTTGCCAAACTTCGAACCTCCAGGTTGAAGTTCGGTGAATCCTGTGACTTGGCTGTCTTCCAGAACAGTATTTAGAAAACAAGAAGTTTCTTTAGCAGAACTACCAGGTAAAGGGGATGTACAACAATGTTTGCTGACATTCTATTTTCTGCCATTGCATTGTTTTATAACTAGCATAGTTGTCATTACAACAATGTTTGCTGACATTCTATTTTCTGCCATTGCATTGTTTTATAACTAGCATAGTTGTCAACTTTTGGTTGTGGCAGGCACATGTTCTTTGCTTGTAACATAACTAACAATCATGGTCGCATAACTAGCAATATGTCAGTACTATTAATGCATGCAACATCAGGCTGCTGCATAACTGGCATTGGCAGTCACAACAGGGCCAAACAATTTGTTGGTTAAAACTTACCTTGCTCTCCTTGAAGGGAAGAAATAAAAGTTAATTCCTTTTGAAAAAAATTTGCAGTAAAATCTACAATTTCTTATTACATTTTGCCTTGTTAGATGAAAACTATTTTTATAATTGTATTCTAATATCATGTTTGAGAGATTCTAGTGCCGAGTTGCACAAAACGTGGAAATGGATATGCCATGGAAATGTGACCCCCCGAATTGGGAAAGCATTGAAACATAGTATTTAAAAGAGACTTTAAATATTTTCAAAAAAAGGTTAGATAGTGTTAATAGTATTTTAAAACCCATTAATAGTATCTATTAGGTTTGATAGTATTTTCAAACCTATAAATATTTTCAAAAAAACGATTTTAGATTTAATTTGTCATTATTTTCCTGTTCCTAGGAATTTTCGTGCTTGCTATGGGTCCCACACCTTTTTTGCACTCTTGTGGGCCCAAAACACACCCTGTTTGGGTGGAAACATAGGTTGTCTGGGTAGAAATGTGCTGAAAGTGCGGGCCCACATTTAGGGGCATGTTTTCAACTCAGAAACAGCCCTAAAATGTGTCTGGCTGTTTTGAAATGTGTATTGGCGTTTCCAGTCCCAAAACCCACGGTGACAATTCCTTCAACATAGTTCTAGTGTCATCAACATTGGTGTGATTAGTGCTATCATGCTATGTAATTCAAATTTGTGGTAAAGTTTGCAATGTTAATAAGATAGAGTCCTAAGCCATAAAGGATTTGTAATGAGTACTTACCATTAGCTCAAGAATGTTTTTACTTTTAATAGCAGAAAGTTTCTATGTCATCTGTCTGGCTTCACTGAAGTCTGAAGTCTTGCATTTGCTCAGTTTCTCTTGCTTTCTAATTGGCTTATGGGGATTTGTGGGAAGGGAGTTTACTACATCTGCAAGTGCAGCCTGTCAGATTCAACTTGTCATTTATTTCATGTTTTTAACCATGTAATCAGTGTTTTAAAAGCTATAATCTTTTGTGAAACTGGTGCTTAAACTAATCTGTTTGCTTATGACACTTTCAACTTCTTTGCAAGCTCTTTCATAGAGGCATTATTTCTAAATTTAGGAACATGACTAAAGTCTGGTATTTGCAGGGAATCTCTAGTGAATATTATCATCCCATGTTTTCTTGCTTGTAGATGTTCAATTTTTTTAAGTATCAATGCTGCTTTTATGTGATTTCACAGGTTCTATGGGCATTCTCTATTTACCTGGAAGCAGTCGCTATTCTTCCTCAGTTGGTTTTATTACAGAGGAGCAGGAACATAGACAACTTGACAGGGCAATATGTTTTCTTTCTTGGGTAGGCTGCCTAATTTTTAATTCATAATTTCTGTTATAAATTTAGTAAAAGAAAATTTATTTTTTGACCTGCTGCTGATCCCTGCTTTTTTTTGGGTTGTTTTTTGGATATTTGAGCAAGTGTTTAGCTTCTCTGTTAATGCACAAGTATATGAAATAGTGGGCACACAGTGTACTTCATTTCCTATGCCTATTTCGTAGGATTCATGTGGAATTATGTACATTTTGTTAAACCCTAAATGTTGAATCTTAGGCAATTTAAAAATTGAGATTTTGCAAAAAGTCATAATCAGATATTGCAATAGTGCTTACATTATAATGATTGTTTAAGGTGTCAAAGCTAGGTCTTTTTAACAACTTGAATGCTTTCTCTTCTTTCTGACTACCCATTAAATCTTTGCCAACTTTCTCTAGTTCTCGTTTTTTGAGTTTTACCATGTGAAATGTTTTAATGATCTATATTTTCGTAGATGTAATGAAGAATAATTTTTTCAGTTTTTTGGGGCAGCTATGCATCCAACATTCCCACACTATCATTGTCTGATAGTATCTATGAACTTCACCTTCCATATTTAATCTTTACCATGAAGATTACTTTGAATTGTATTTGTCAAATTGGAACAATTTCCTTGGATGAAATGAACTGAAGACATTCTTTTGTGTGAGGGAAAATCTAATAACTACAGAGGGGCTTTTCGTGTATGAGTGAAAGCATTACACAATCATTGATTTTTCTCTTTTTCTGCTTGAACTGCACATGTTGTGGTGTGAAGTTGTATTTTTCTCATTTGATTTTCACCCTTATAAATCTTTGGTGTATCTCAACATGTCTCTGTTTTCCTGGTCTTTTGCTCTTTCAACTTTGTAAAACCAATTTTAGATTACCTTGTGAAAGCAACACTTGTGAACTTGTGATTAATAGTAGCTCAAAAATTCTCTCTTCTACTGGAACACATTTATTATTCAAATTGCCACATAGTGTATCATGAAGTATATCTTAGCATGGTTGTTTTCCTCTTCCTTTCCTGGTAAAAAAGGGGGCATGCCTGAAATGTCACAAGCTCATTATGTTTTCCTGGTAGCTCAACATTGTATTTTCTTGGTGACCTTTTCAGCTTCACTGACATTTTAGAAATTGGAGTTAGGGGTCTTCTGGTTTAGATAAATACTACCATGATATTTCAGTTATATCTTGGAAATTTGGATCAATTTAAAAGTTTCTTGGGCATCTTCAGTAGCATATACAGACTCCAGAGAGAGAACTTACTCATCATAAAGTAACTGCCACCCCATAGCTACACGTGCTTACAAAATATTGTGCCACTTGTGCTATTCTCCCAGATATGCTTTTGTTATTTGCTATGCCTATGCTGTTATTTTTTGCTATGCCTATTTAAGTTTGTATTTTATGGGCGTTGTCTCACTCATACCCATAATTTCCATCACGATTTGCCCCTGAGATTCATGGCAATCATGCATGAAAATTTGTCTGCATAATATAGTGTTAATTGAACAGAGTTATCAGTGAATATTTTATATATCATTGTTCAAATATAGAACAGTTAGCAGCTCCTTAGAACACACGATATGGCCTGTGAGTGTCCCTTGAACAAACTCAGCTTCTGTGCCTCACCATTATTTCAAAGATCAGGCCAAAAATAATATCAACGTTTCCTTTTGAAAGACAGCATTCCAAACACCTTTGGTTGATCTGCAATTGAAGAAGATGCAGGCATATTGTTGGTGAATTTCCGTTTTAGCTGTGACACAGATATGGAAGGTTGTTTTGTCTAGTTTGTTGTGAACAGGAATGCTTGATTGCATGTGTTGTAAGAGAGACTTCAACTTGGTGCAAATGTTGCTCCTCCATCCTCTTTGAATAGCTTTGTTTAATATTAAAGCATAACTCATTACCCAAGTTGTGATTCCTCCTTGTTTCCATATTTTCTTTTGGAAGTTATGAGCAGGGGCAAGCTCGTTACGAATAGGGATACCAGCGAGGCCTTAAACAACCCACGAGCAGTTATAGGAAAAAAAAGCTTCAGAAATTTGTTTTTCAGGTGGAGGAGTTGATTTCAGGCTGTAGACACTGTTTTTAACAAAATCATCTTTTTTACAGATGTCATTGCTGTATATATTTTTTTTAGACATCTTCTGGAGTGTATGCATAGGTTTTGGCCTAATTTCTGGATTTTATACCTAGGTTTTGGCCTAAGACGTCCTTGCTGCCAGAGTTGATGACTTGTAGAAAGGTTTCTTTTTACTTTAGCTAATAGAGTGAATTTAAAAAGAACAAGGAATAAAAACATCTTCTTCAAATCTCCATCCATAAAAATGATACAGTCAGTTTGGGCATTGAGTAAAGTCAGCTAAGTCGTCAAACAAATTCAGGAGCATGGGCCAGAGCATCAAACCGGCATAAGAAACGTGAGTTTGGGCTTTGAAAAATTGTTATTTTTTCTAGTGCTTGATAACAAGAAGCAATTATGGCCACTCTTTGAATTATGTGTGAAAGATTTTTGGATATGTTATTCATGTTTGGAGATGATCCATAAGTTGATTTTGTTTTCCAGGAGCTTCAGAGCATTTCTTTGTTGAAAATTCATTCACCTAGTTTTGGACAGAGGGTTTCCATATGTATTCTCTGGCTTCTTTGTCGAGTAGCCGGAATGTTATATTTAAGTGGCAAGAGATTTTGTTGGTTGTGGTATCATGATGGGGAGTTCTCTAAGCATGAACTGCATCATGGGTATATTATTGTTTCTGTTCGAAACCTGGTCCACATGGCTAATGATGAGATGTCCGTGGAAGGTATTTAGAAAGCCAGAAAAAGGGTTTTCTAATTCACAACCACGATGGGGATTACAAAAGTGGTTGAAATCCAAAAATGATGCTAGCTGGAAAAAGGGGAAAAATGATTACACTTTCTTTTAACTAGCAACCAAATGAAAGGAACACAAAGTGACAATTGATGATGGGTTCTAGCCTCATTCTACTCCATTAGATTGGTCTAGAGAGACATGTTTCGAAATTGTTTTAGATGGAGACCATGAATTTCAATAACATGTCGGGGAAAGGTGTTGGGGGCTAGTACAGAAGAAGGGGATCTTGTGATGCTTTGCTTCTTCAAAATGGAACTAGAACAAAGTTGGAGGACCCTATCTTTAAATCAATAGTGGAGGCTGGAAAAGAGAGTTATCATTTTGCATTTTTAATGTAAAATGCCCCTGGATAGAGACATCTATAAATGGAATGTAGAAAATTGGGACTCTCACAGGTGGAAGTGGAGTCCTATTAGGGGCGCTTGGGAATGGATTTACATGTGGTTTTCGGCTTTCAAAGAAGTGGCATGAGGCGTGTTATTGAATGAGACATGGATGATTGTAGGTCTACTGGTACTGCTTATGTCTAGTTTTAGAAGGATTGTTTCTCATTAGTATATACATCACAACACTAATTCCTACTATAGATTGAGTTCCCTAGCTCGCCTGAGCATTGTTGAGCTTGTATTAAAAAGATTGTGGAATTGTTTGGTAGATTGTTGGGACGAGACACATAAGAGGCAAGGTTAATGAGGCTATATGATTAAGTTTACGTTGAAACAGAATCTCTCTCATCTAAAATTTGTCTACATTCACCAAGGGCAGTTCATATAAAAAAGTAATCGACCTCGACTTGTTCAATGCTTGCTTGCTTCTTTTTCTTCTAATCAAGATTAAGGATTGTCCTTTGAAAAAGAAGATAAGGTGGATATGAACCAAAGTAAGCAAAAACACAATTGTGGACCTGATTAACCTACAATTAAAAAACGAATCAGAAAATAGGTGGGAAGAGTGGTGGACCAAGGTGGGAAAGAAGAAAGGTAGATCACGGCAACACATGCAAGTGTTAGAGTATGTGTGTAAACCCAACTTTGAGGGTTCATTATGTAAAACCTTTTGGAATGGGGCAATCTTGATTTAGTGGCCTTGAGGGTGATTAAGTTTATTTGTTTAACTTCTTGATTCATTAGATGCTACACACTCTTGTTTTTGGGACCCCTGTATTAGAGTAAGTTGATTAAGCACTCAAGGTGGTCCAAATGCATAAATAGGAGAGCTCATAAGTTGTATCTATCAATCAATTTGGAGTTCTCTCCTCTCTATGCTTTGATGGTACATCTTATTTCTCAATACCACCCATATATGTTTGAATTTCTTCCTTTTGCAATATTGGTGAAGTTATTTGATTGAACATGATGTTATCTCACATAATGTCATAGCCTAAGCATCGTATGGATTAAGTTGCCTGTAAGACTTTGTTATCACACCACTTTTGTCTACCTAGGATATTTATGTGATTTGAACCGAGACCAGCATTAACCATGCTTAATATACCCATCACATGATTTATAGGTCCATTGGCATAACTCAACTCACAACCAAGCTGTAGGCTAACCATTTCAGGTGTTGCATGACCTTATCTTTTAGTGGTTGTGCTATCTCAGGGAATGCATGGCCATTCCTTTATGTAGTTGTGCAATTGCCTTGGGATTCTTTTGTTGAATCGTTACATGTGCGATATTTGTTAATGTTTGATTTGCGCATTTTCATGGCCTGTAAATGCTGAAGGACGCTTGGAAACGACAGGTGGTTAAATGTAATCTTAGTTATGCCTCCCATCCCATCAATGTTTGGACATTTGGCTCTTTTCATCAAGTCAAGCACATGGGTGCCCATACCTGAAGTGTGGGAATTCCCATCGGAACCAGTTCAGCTTGTAGCTTAGGTTTAATGTATAAATAGAGTCCCTGGCCATGCATTTGATAGGAAGAATTGAGAGTAATGATATGTTGGTGGATTGAAGCCAAAGGCTGAGAAGCTAAGTTGCCAGGAAACTTGGGTACGGGGACAGGGACAGGGACGGGTACAGGTATGGGGACGCCACTTATTGAAAAAGGGTACTTGGGTACGTTGGGGGTACTGTATATATATATATATATATATATATGTCATAGTCACATCATACATGCATATAGATTTCTTCATAAATTATGAATCGTGATTCATAATTATAAATTTGCTGATTATTTGAACAGTGAACATTCAGATTGAAAATTTGAAACATAAAATTTGATAAATCATAGACTCAGTATATATCAATTAGAAGACTGGAAGTTACATAAAATTTGATAAATCATTGTACCAGGCCGCGGTAACGGAGAATCAAACTCAGACATGAAAGTACTCTTGAAATCTTATTTTGAACACCTATTTGTACTGCTGTTACAGGCAATAAAAAATTGAAAATTGCCAAATATATTCCTGCGTTGATGTGAGTGTATTTCTCAATATTAAAAACATATGTATATTTTGTATGTGCACATTTGGTTGTCAAATTATGTTCCATGAGTGCTGAACACAAAACCATAAAAACATTCATTGTAAATCAATGTAAAATCAATCTACAAGATTTGGACAATATTCAGTGGAATTTGAACAGTGTTGCAAAGTGTTTGACATAAGTTCTGAATCAGACTCCATACGTAGTTAGCAAAAAATTAGTTCAGATTTGGTGGGGGGTCATTACATTTTCCCCAATGAATTGCATTTTATTGAGTCAGTCGTACCCCTGGAGTACCCAAACATGGGGTATGAAGTACCCAAACACAGCGTACCATTTCGCCTATAAGTACCCCTTTTTTTATAAGAGTCTTGGGTACGTGGACCCAATATGGGGTATGGCAGGGTACGGCAGGAGATGTACCCTACGAGAACCCAAGTACCCGGTACGGGTATGTGTACACTACCCCTGGGTACGGGTACCCTGGCAACATAGCTGAGAAGTGCATTGCCATTATCCACTATCCATTGAGTTTACTTACCCTTGTGATGCCCATTTCCCCCTCCAAAGTGGCCGTCCACAAGGGGAAGTGCTCTGTTTGTCTTCAGAGGTTGAGAGGATAAAAGGATCCTCCCACGGAGAAGATTGGCTCCCACTTGCTTGCAAGTCTCTCCTTGGGTGATATAGTTTAGTTGTTATTGCCCTTCTTTTTGGAATAAAATCAGGTTTTCTTACCCCCCAAAAAGCTGGTCAGGTGCGGTTTAAATCATCGACATTCTATGTTTTAACTTTTAATGCTTTAATTGTTGCTATACATGCCAGAGGATTGCTAAGTTGTTTATTTTGCTGTCCACTTACTTTCTTTGTTTGCTCATATTTCTAAAATGAAGCTAGCATAGAGTTTTTGGTACTTCCACACACAAAAACCCAATGATATGCATATTATAGTACAATATATGGAGATATATGACTGACGAGGAGAATTGTTGCTGAGTTGATTTGTGTTTGTTCTTCATACTTCATAGTTAGTAATTCAACTACTTTTTAAACTTTGCAGGGCTTACAGGGGGTTCTACATCCTAAATTGGATTTATCGCTATTTCACTGAAAGACATTACTTCCGATTGATACGTAAGAAGGATTCTATGCATTGTTTTTTCAATTTGAAACAAACCTTTTTTAAGATTGTCTGATGCTTTCTCGTTTGTTTCTCAGCTTGGGTATCTGGGCTCGTGCAGACAGCACTTTACGCAGATTTCTTTTACTACTATTTCAAAAGGTAAGATTCTTTAATCTGCAGCAACCAAATGCCTTAATTTTTTTAATGTATATTTTTCATTTATTTAGTCGAGGCTTACATAGAGTTGGCCATTTATCACTGAACTACTCCATGGTTTTACAGCTGGAAAAACAATGAGAAGCTGCAGCTACCAGCTTAGTTTTCACTTTGAAATTGATTCTCCATGCAAGGAGTTTTGATTTGAGCAAATCCACTTTTGCTACAATGCTATGTAAATCTTCTCATTGAAGGATAGGTTGTTTTTGATAACAAACTCCTTTTTCAAATTGTTTTACCTAGCTAATGTAACCGCTTATTCAGTTTGTCATCAGATTCTGATAAGATATAGTGCTATCAGAATCTTGTGAACTCAGTTAACTCTGCAAGCCAATTCTTTTATCAGTACTCCAGAAGTTTCATCTTCAAGAAAATAGTCATGTATTAGAAATTTTCTTTAGGAGTCTTACTAAGCTAGTCCATTGATTTATACTAAAATGTTTAAAAGATATTAAGAATCAAGATGATTCGAGATTATGGTGATGCAGTAAATTATTAGGATATGCTCTTCGTGCTGCGAAATCAGACTATTATTCTGGCTTCTTACCTGTCACCACATTTACAAATGTGAGTGTTGCAGATTTTGAATGTAATTATTTGATGACTGATTTCCTTCCAGTCAAGAGACTGTCTAGAAATTATCAGGCCTTGCAGGTTATTAATAATGCAATACATAAATTTGTTATTAATTTGTCTCAAAGGATCTATCAGAAAGCAGGATTATAATTTTTAAATTGAGAATTATAAATAAGATTTTCTCACTCCTGAAAATTTAAGAGATTTTATATGAGATAAAGTTTCTTTCGATGTTTTGGAACTTGTTCAGATCTGCTTTTGTCATCTTAAATATAATTCTAGAAAGTTGAAATCTTAAAACTTTAGATCAGTGTACAAAGGCCTTGTACGATTTAGTAACTAATTTTTATGAATAATTATGCATAGTGCCGCTAGTTATGACAGAGGTTTGTTTATCAAATAAGGTTAAAGGTTGAACATAGGTTTGTTTACCAAACAAGGTTAAGGTTGTGTTACTGTTGAGGGGTTTTTGCAGTCCAATATATGATATTTTTGGGATGATCCATGGGATATGGGTCATTGATTAATGCCTTGCACTTTTTGATGCAGATAATCTCAAAAATGATAAATCCATTGGGTCATAGATTTAATGACTTGCACTTTTTTATGCAGATAATCCCAGAATTTATAAACAACAAATATATTCTTGTTCTCAATGTTCTTTTTGGATTTAGCATGTTTTACCTCATTATTGCAGATGCAGATAGGTTGTCGAGAAGGTTTAAACATTAGGAGGATCAACACCATACTGGCAACTCGTTGTGTAGAGGGCTTAAACATTTAGAAGGATCAACATCTAACCTGTAGCTTACCTGTAACATCTTATTCAATTAGTTGAAATCACTGTTGTTATGGTTCCTATCAAAATTACATTCACGCACCTAAAGCTATATGGCTAGCTTGGAAAGCTCCCAGTTATGACCTTAGTCATAGGTTAGCACCATACATCAAGTCTACTAGCTTTGTCTTGTATCTCTCCTGTGAACCGACCTCAACAATATAGCCATTGTCACCTGATGTCTGTCCTTGGTGCCTGGAGCCCCTTATTCATAGGCATAAAATAATAGGTTTTAATATACATTTGGATTTCATCCTCCCTTTCACAGACTTGCCTTCCCCCATCGTTGCATGCTTAGGCAATGAAACATACCATGGGAAAATGACTATCCCATCACACTGGAATAATAAATATGGGTATATGGGAAGTTATCAGTTTTCCACTAGCTAGTCGTTCATGTGACCATCCTTGACGAACTATTATGATCAATTCATTCAGTCTACTAGCTTTGTCTTGTATCTCTCCTGTGAACCGACCTCAACAATATAGCCATTGTCACCTGATGTCTGTCCTTGGTGCCTGGAGCCCCTTATTCATAGGCATAAAATAATAGGTTTTAATATACATTTGGATTTCATCCTCCCTTACACAGACTTGCCTTTCCCCATCGTTGCATGCTTAGGCAATGAAACATACCATGGGAAAATGACTATCCCATCACACTGGAATAATAAATATGGGTATATGGGAAGTTATCAGTTTTCCACTAGCTAGTCGTTCATGTGACCATCCTTGACGAACTATTATGATCAATTCATTCACACTTAATCCTTCTATGTCATTGACTATTGTTCATGATGATAATAAATGCATTCAATAAATAGCCACCCCAAAAGGCATGGGCAACAGGACAGAACAAATGCTACATAATTAACATATTGATGCTAATAACCTAGTAAATTGTTACTCCTTCAAGGTTGGGATATTTTACAAACATGGAAGATTTCTCGACAGTCTTTTGAACGAACTTTAAAAGTGGAAATATACTTAACACAGGTGTATTTAAAACTGTCTTGATGCTAATAACCTAGTAGATTGTTACTCCTTCAAGGTTGGGATATTTTACAAACATGGAAAATTTCTCGACAGTTTTTGAACGAGCTTTAAAAGTGGAAATATCCTTCTTTTGAACGAGCTTTAAAAGTGGAAATATCCTTAACACAGGTGTATTTGAAACTGTATAACTTGAGGAGGTTAAAAACATGTGTTTCCTCTTTTAGAAGGTTATAGGTAAACTTGAGTAATCAGATCATTGTGCAGAGAGGTCCTTTGTCCCACAAACTATAAAGTTTCAAACATCATTTTGATGTTTCACTAGACTATGAGAATTAAATTAAATTATTATTTTTTCCATAAAAAAATTATAATTATATTTATATAAAAAGACAAAATTATAATTTCAAGATACACTTCAGCAACTCTTATAGCTCTTTATAAAAAATCCATATTTGTCTTTCCAGTTTCAACATCTAACTGACTGAGATGCCTAATTAAAATCTGAGCTTATCAAGTCCCTATTTTATCTCTGGTAAAAGGCGACGTGTTAGAAAACAGTGAAGCTGCCCTCCACCACTTCTACAGCAATCCATCAATCCATTTCCCTGGGTCCAGCATTAATCCTTCTTTTGGCAGTCTCATCATTTCCCTGGGTCTAGCAGTAATCCTTCTTTTGACAGTCTTATCAGCTTCGAAGGTTCTTTCCCGGTAGACTAGACAGAAAGAAAGTGTTGTGAATACTTCTTTCGGTTTATGAATCTTTTAATAATTTATCCCAAGCATGAAGTTCTCCAAAACATGCGTCCAGCATCCAATTTAACAAACCATAAAGTTTTCCAAAAACACGCATCAGCATCCAATTTATCACAGCATAAAAGAATACCATACTCTGCGGCCAACATGAGAGTTAATTTGAGCGCTATAAAATCGGCATTATTCTTTGAACCCGTTCCAAAGGCAGCTTTGAACTTGAGTAATGACTGTCCTTTAATTATAAAACTCCTCCACCCCCACATGTCATTGTTTGACCCTCTTCCTTGAAGTAATGACTGTCATTTAAATATAAAACTCCACTACCTTAGTGACCTGTGAATTAATTTGATTTGAGAAACATCGAATTATTGTTTTGTCAAATCACTTTTGCAGTTATGAAAGTTTTACTGGATTTATTATTACCAGTATAGATCCCCTAGATCCAGGGGATCTACCATCCAGGGGATCTACCAAGCATTGAGAGGGATCAAATCTCTCAAGGTGCAAATCCTTTTTTAAAGTAAAAATGTGTAATCTATTTTTAATGGTTTTAAAGTTATATATGTTGTTTTATATATACACAATTCTAAATAATTTAAATTTAATTTAAGCTGACAAGTTATATTTACGGGATAGATTTTGGTCTGTTGCCACTATATCATCTAGGTGCATCCACACTGTCCTACACAAGTGCACATGCTATTCGAAGTTTGAACTCGTGATGTTGCCATGGGTGTCTTTACACTGCACACTATTGCCAACTAGTCTACACCCAGGGGCTTGGATTTGAGATTATTATTATTATTGTGTAGATAAATATATTACCATGTTTATTTTGTGCTAAATTTTTTAAAATTTCTAATGCTTGTATTTAATTTGTGAACATTTATTAATTTTAAACAACACAATGCCCTTATTGAGAACCCAAGTGCTCCTTAAATGAAATTTCGAATAATATAGATGTCTTAGTTTGGTTTTACAATAAGAAAATAACAAACATTAGTAATTCATTTTAGTGAATATTCATTACAATTTAGCAATATGCCCTACATAAATAGTGCAATGTCGATGAATATTCTTTAAAACCCAATTCAACATGATATAATTAATATAAAATTTCATAAAATAGAAAATATGAGAAAATGACAAGAACTCACTTCGAGAGAAAATGATAATTTATTAGGGAGATTACCTAGATTGAACATAAAATGGAAAGCAAAAAATGCCCATCAAAATGTTTTCAAGGATCAAAATACATGTACTAGGGCTAACAATCAATTTGATATACAATTGAAGTTGTCAAGGCCAATGCTTTTGGCTTGGATCAACATACATGAATCATGTTTGACTTGGAATTAGATATTGAATTGAAGTTCTTTAGGACAATTTCTCAAGAATCAAAATACATGAATCAGGGCAAACAATCAATTTGATATACAATTGAAGTTGTCAAGGCCAATGCTTTTGGCTCTTCGTGGATCAACATACATGAATCATGTTTGACTTGGAATTTGATATTGAATTGAAGTTCTTTTGGACAATGTTACTAAAGGTAATGCCAAGTGTTCATGGCATAGCCCCTTATGTTATATTCTTTGCGGCTTCTTCAAATTCCCATATACATTTTGTACGTTATTAATTCTTTTCCATAATACATTAATATTATGTAAAATGCATGCCTAAGAATCATTAATCTACTTAGAACTTGGAGTACAACTTGGTCACATAAATAAACTTAATAGTTCGTGTGATTAAACATGGTTATGTGAAATAATCATTATTCCTAACATCTTCCATTATAAACATTTTAATAATGATTCATTACAATATCTCTTGTTGCACATTGCCTTAATCCAACTAGGTGTCTTCCACACACCCTTTAATTCAATATTCCTTGATTCAATGTGTAATAAGCATTTTAATGATTAATTACAATATCTCCTCATGCACATCGACTTGAAGTCAATCCAATTGTAAGTTTCTTCCACACTCTTGATTGCATAATCCTTGACTCAATGTGTAATAAGCCTTGCTTTCATCCATCTTTGCTTAACATGCTGATAATCAAGTATTTTGCCCCCTCACTTGTATTGGTAAATGCTCTCACATTGACCATGTTTTGAAATTTATCTCCTAGACATTGGTCTTAAAAATTTTGTGTATGTGTATAAACTATTGGTCAAAACACTCCCTTGATATATTATGTCTAAGCTTCTACGACTCTTACGATTCTTTGGGTGTTGACCTAATGTATCTAATTGCTTACTATTTATAAGTCTTGCAACAACTACGTGGTATCATACAAAGTCTTCAAATTCTTAAAATACATTACCATCATTTCCAAACGATATCATATGACATTGTGGGGACAATTTATCTGAGTACTCATGCACATAAGATTTCATAATTTTAAATAATATGATTACCATTATTCCACTGAGATTTATAACATACCCACCCAGGACGGGTTTTATTCAGCGATGGAGGTCATGGCCAGACCCTTTGGTTCTCCTTTACGGGTAATATGGCTTAATGGCACTGTTGACTGCCCTCTAAAGATGTTTTTAACTTCAGGGTTGGTGTCCCGGGCCCTTAAGGGTTGACCATTGGGTCTCATGGCTCCATATCCTACTTGCACACTCGCGTGGCCTCTACTTCAGCCACAAGACTCTAGTCTTTAGTAGCGACCACTTCATACACCCTCCTGTCCCTTTAGTCAGTGAGTCCTTTCTCTCCCCGGCCTTCTTTCATCATAGGAAAGCATCCTCCATGCCATGTCGCTTCCATGCTTTGAGGAGGGCGTTGAGAGATTTTACAGTATTCTAGGGGTTAGATGGAGCATAACGCCCTCTTTCTAGCTCGTTCTGGCCTTTCGTTGGGAGTGATTCGCTTATCTGAACGTGTTTTGGGATCTAATGATGCAAATACCCCCAAGTAGCCTACCATAGTCTATATTTTATTATTATTTTTGTTTAATTTTAAGTTGACATTTAATAATTGTGAATTTACTTGTTTTAAGGCATGTCGGCTTCTTACTTGTGATGAACACAAACACAAGGAGGTATGGCTTCTTACCTTTTTGTTAGATGTTGGTGGATGTGCATGTCTGAAGTCTTAGTGGTAGCCTTAGAGCTGCAATTTGCCCTAGGATAGGTCATTGCTTTCTTTTCTGTCACCTTAGCAACGACAACACACCTTCCTTTGAGGGTGCTCTAGGGTTTCTCCTTAGCTTTCCCAGGTTAGTTGCTTAACCTAGGACCCTTCTTTACTAGGTTAACACTCCTCATAAACCTTAGGTTAGATAGAGCTTCTGCTAGGGTTTTCCTAGGTTTTCACGCTTCTTCCTCTTACACATCTAGTCTAGGGTTAGTCTTAGGTTAGCTTTAGATCAGTTTTTGGTTAGTTTGTGTTAGTCCTAGGGCTAGTCTAGCTCAGTTTTAGGTTAGTTCTAGGGTTAGTTTAGGTTAGTGTCCAAGTTAGTTTTAGGTTTGATTTAGGTCTATGTTAGTATTAGGTTGGTTTTAGGTTATTTTTAGCTAAATTAGGGTTAGGTTGGTTTTAGGTTATTTTTAGCTAAATTAGGGCTAGGTTAGTTTCAAGCTTCCTAAAACCCTAGGATCTGCCACTAGCGACAATCCTTTTTCCTCACACTAAAACCGAACTACCTTCTCTCTCGAGCTTCTCTCACTTTCCCATAGAACTCTCTCTACCTTCGTGAGCTCGACATCACCCGTGGCACCCTCCTTTCCCTAGTCGCAAGGCCTTTTCCACTTTGATGGCCTCTTAGTTTACCCTCGAATATACCTGCGATCTGTCACAACCCCCTTTCTAGCACCCTCCACCCGCGCAGCTCTTGTCTCCTCCACGTCCCGCGTTTTCCCTGCAGCGTGCCCTCACTCCTGCCATGGCTATCTTCACGAGCCCACCATCACGCCGTCGTCGACGTACTCTCCCCACGACCTGCCTTCTCTTCCTTCGCAACCCTCTCTACGCGCTTACTCCTTTTCCCTTCGTTGCCTCACCTTTAGCCCTAACCTTCACTCTTCCTAAGATTTCTCCATCTTCCTCACATCCTTCACCTTCGCCGCTGCTACGTCTCCCTGCAGCCTTCGCTGCCAGCACCTCCCTTTCTCCTCGCAGCCATCGCTCCCGTCTCAGCTTGTCCACCCAAGCCATCACCTTTTCCTCTCTCCCACGTGCAGCGTTGCTGCCTTCTTCCCTATCCGCAGCCTTCTTACCTTCGCTACCCGCTTGTAAACTCTTTCTCCTCTACGCGGCTAGCTCGAACCTCCTTTCTACCTCACTCCCTTCACGCTGCGAACTTTACCCAAATACATCTCTCCTAGCCAGCGACCAATCAACAAGGCTTAAAAATTGTTTTTCAAACTGAGTTTCATATTTATTTACTGCATTAATATTTTACGTTGATATTCTGAATATTTATTCATTTGCATGTTTTATCAATAGTGTTTTAAATATGCATTAATGTAGTTCATATTTAGTTTAATTTATTTGCATTCCCATAATTTTGGGTAGATGTATGCGCTGATATATATATATGAGAGTAATAAATGATATTTCTATTACATTGCTTGTGCTCCAATGCTGTTATGAATGTCCACTTGATTAATCAAAAGCACATGTGGTAAATGTTGTATGCTCATTTCAATTTGTGATAAGGAAAAACATGTTTGTGGTTTGGTTGAATATTGAATAATACTAACGCAGCCATGATTTCATTATTGTGAATGAGTGAATCATATATGATATGATTTGTTAGGAGGTTAATGCTTATCATCGGTGATTTATTATTTGTGTCATGTTCATCTCCATATTGGCATGATACTAACGAAATATAACAATAATGGTTTGCCAACAATAGGCATGAGAATCATTACTTGACCATGTTACCACAACATTAAGACTAATACTACTCTACTATCCAATACTTGTTGCATACTTACTTGTTTTGGGCTATGAAAAACGCTTATACACACATTGCTGATGTAATAACAACTCATTCTTATTCACCTTTTTAGACTCCACTAGGAACTGGTCACTAACATGTGTATGCCCGAGATCTATTTTTGTGTTAAGTGTCTTTGCAGGGGCCTAATAGGGCTCTCCCCTAGGAGGTTTCAACTTCCAAAGCAAACAAGGACAAGTAACTAAGGCGACAGTGGTCACTTTTCTTGAATATGCTTACCGTTGGAAAGACCTGCCATTTCGACCGGTAACATTTTGGCGTCGTTGCCGGGGACCTCAAACTTGTTGAGGTGATTTACCCTGGCAAGAACGACATCCGATAAGAAAAATTGAGGCAAGTTTTTCTAGGTATTTTGAAAATATTATTGAAGACAAACCTTGCAGATCTTACCTGGCGATCGCACAAAGAAGAAGCCCAACAAGGTTTAACACTCTGGTAAGTGGTGAAGTCCTGATTATATATGATTGCATACATTTTTGAAATGACTAACCTACAAGATTACCTAGCGACTCCACAAAGAGCTCATCCCGTCCCATCTATCAGGTACGCCCTTGTTTTATTTGGTACTTTGGCGAGATTTGCTTAACTAACCTGGAAGGTTTCTCCTGGCGACTCTAATCAAAGAAAAATAAAAGTACTCCATAAAGACTAGGAAGCCTGGCGAGATGGCATCCAATTATGAATTGTGGATGGACACATTGGAATTCTCATGCATTCCAGGTTTCCCACACAAGTATGCCATTAAATATTGTGAGAAGGCACTGTTCCCATTGTTCCAATAGTGTAAGTGCCATGCGACATCCCATGTGCAAGTATTTATGCAATTCATCTAGGCAAGTAACATCGTGCATGAAGACATCAGGATGAGGTGATTTTCATTGTCTCTTCACCTAGAAGACATCTTATATGTCAGAAACTGGTATGCAGGTTTTCTGCACATAAGTTTTTCTTCTCTCGGGCAATTCATTGATGTATTCAACACATATTGGGATTACAATGTCGAAGAACTGGAAAGAAAGGTCATGATAGACAGAATATGGGAAGAAACCATGGGAAAAAGCTAGACTCAAAATGATACAAGAGAAGGAGCCACATAGAATATTCCATTCGAGTTTGAAGATCTTGATAATATGACTGCTACAGAAATGGAAATTGGTTTTGCTCCTCTTGATCTATCAACTTTCCCAAGATATTCAGATGAGTTACCCAAGGTATTTTGGCATGACTTCAAGGGTGACCATGATAATTCCACACATCATGTGGAATGGTTTATGACTATGGCTTCAGAATACAATATCAAAGAAGAAGAATATGTTTACATGCGATCATTTATCCTTCACCTGGGAGGCAAGGCCCTTTCATGGTTTGTGGGCCTAGATAAAAGAACAATATCATCATTTGCAGAATTGGTGGAAACATTCTATAACCACTGGGATTTAGGGCACCGTGACGAATGGATGCCTCACGTCAAACATGCAAAGGATTTGTTCAGTAAGGAAGTCCAAAGCGAAGATTAGGTCGAAGTAACCATTGTTCAAGATCTAACTAATGATAAAGCTTCCCAAGTAGATGAATATGATGATGGTCATGTATCTGACGATCCGGAAGTCCTAATTGAAGAAGACGAGGAATAAAAGGATACTATGAGACCTCCCTACCAACATACAGAAACTCCTTATGACATATTAGATCTCTGGGAATATAATAATGAGAATTCCGAGGATGATGGTTATTGGACATTTCTGGGTTCACCTTTGTATGATTCCTCGAGACCAGGTAACATTGTTTCCATATGTTGTGGTGAGAAAGAGCAGCTTGATGAAGTTACTCAGGAAGAGCCATAACTTGACACTTTTTGGGAAAAGGAACTCTCAGTCATCTCCAACATGGATGTTAAAGACATAACTTATGAAGACCTTGTTGAAATAGATATAACCATTCCTTCCCCTTATGAGGCTAATGACGAAGAGTGGCTCAACCCT
Source organism: Pseudotsuga menziesii (assembly GCA_001517045.1). NCBI lineage: Eukaryota > Viridiplantae > Streptophyta > Pinopsida > Pinales > Pinaceae > Pseudotsuga > Pseudotsuga menziesii. The sequence continues at coordinate 513,701 of LPNX011175422.1, forward strand.
TTTGCCACCGTAATTGAAGATGGAATAGCACTAGACTTTACAGATAGTTGTTATATGCAGATGGGTCATTATGATGAAAGTTTGAAAACTTGGAACCTTGTATCTTTGATGATTCTTCCATGATGTCACCGTCATACTCATCCTACAATAGGGAAACATGTCGCACATAGGACTCTTTTGCAGATTTTCAACATATGATGAGCCTAGGTTATCACTTTCAACTGTGCTCCTCAAGATGCACATAAGAAGTTGTTCAGCCTGCTCTACCCTACATCAGAAAGCCCTTGATGATACATATAAACAAGGCTAAGAAAGGTAGGTGGACATGTATGAATTTCACCCCTTAGTCTCATAATACTTATTGTTTATCTTTTCATTTGAGGCAGGAATGTATGGATTATATTGTTGACAATTTGAAAAGTTCAAGGATTATTGGGTTTACTAACATGATTGTGGAAAAGATAAGGGTGTGTGCAAGAAGTTGAGGGTCTCTTTTAGCACGTTAGATGCAATACAAAACTGAAAAAACAGGCATCCATCAACTTGCATGGATATTTTGAGACACTTACAGAATGAATCTTGCGATTAGTAAAAAACAAGAAATGTAGGAAATTGAATGACCTTTCCAAATATATATATTTTTTTCTATTGAAAATGTTGTTAACTATCTAAAGTTAGATAAATTTTAACGGGTATTTTTTATTTCTTGGACAAATTATAAGGTGTATGTTTTTGTGGGTGCAGCATCTGAGTGTCTAAATGATGGAATAAACTTACGAAAACCGGCATACGTATAGAGAACATATAGGACTAGTGCACGACTATTTTTCCAATAATAAAAATAATTTTTTTAATTATCTAAGAGATCAAACCTCGAAAACGGTACGTCAATTGTGGGTGCAGCATTTGAATGTCTCAATGCAATTATTTGGAAATGGGTTTTTTATAGCATGTAGAGGTTGGTGTTCTTTAGTGCACCATATATATATTTTTTTAAATGGTTGAGAAACGAAAGAGATATGGACTAAACACTACCAGTGTGTTTTTTGAGTTGAGGAGTGATGACAGAAGATAAATAAGAAAAAAATAGAAAAAATGACGTATTCTTGTTAAAATTTACATATTTAGAATCTGCAAAAAAAACCATATCTGTTTCTAAAATCTCATAAAAAATGGAGGTGTGCAGCATAATCAGACGAACCGCTAAACACGAGCATATTGAAAATATGGATATAATGCTGAATTTGCCATGGTTTATCATACTCCAAGGCACAGGCATGTTGAATCCGAAGCAAAGTACAAAGCAGACACATAGGCGTAGGAATTCCATGAAAGCATGGGTGGAGGCTCGGCCTTATCATTTGGAGGGAATAAATTTTTGAATTTAAACAATACGCGAGCGCAATTTAACTAAACAAAACACGTGCGCGTTATATAGAAACAAAACACGAGCGCATTATGTGCATACCAATCGCGTGCGCGTTATGTAAAACCAAAAATAGCATTCATCATCATTTTCATCTTCTTCATCATCTTCAACTTCATCATCATCATCATCATTAACATGATCATCATCTTTAACTTCATGATCATCAACATCATGAACATCATCATCACCATCAACATCATGAACATCATCATCACCATCGTCGTCATCAACATCATCATCATCATCACCTTCCTCATCATCTTCATCATCATCATCAACATGATCATCATCTTCATTACCTTCATAGTCATCTTCATCATCATCATCATCATCATCATCATCTTCATCATCATCATCATCATCATCATCATCTTCATCATCATCATCATCATCATCATCATCTTCATCATCATCATCATCATCATCATCATCTTCATCATCATCATCATCATCATCATCATCTTCATCATCATCATCATCATCATCATCATCTTCATCATCATCATCATCATCATCATCATCTTCATCATCATCATCATCATCATCATCATCTTCATCATCATCATCATCATCATCATCACCATCGCCATGATCATCATTATCATCTTCATCATGTCCATCTTCATCATCATCATCTTCACCATCATCACCTTCATCATCACCATCGTCATCATCATCATCACCATAGCCATCATTGCCATCATCATCATCATCAACAACAACATTATCACCATTGTCGTCATTGTCATCATCATCACCTTCATCATCCTTATCATAATCATCACCATCAACATCATCATCATCATCATCATCACCATCACCATCATCATCACCATCGTCATCATCATCATCATCACCATTGCCATCATCATCATCATCATCATCATCACCATCATCATCATCATCACCATCAACATCATGAACATCGTCATCATCATCCTCATCATCATCACCATCAACATCATGAACATCATCATCATCATCATCATCATCAACATCATCATTCATCATCATCATCCTCATAATCATCATCACCATCAACATAATGAACATCATCATCATCATCCTCATCATCATCACCTTCATCATCATCATCATCATCATCATCCTCATCATCATCATCTCCAACAACATCATGAACATCCTCATCCTCATCCTCATCCTCATCCTCATTCTCATCATCATCATCACCGTCAACATCATGAACATCATCATCATCATCCTCCTCATCATCATCACCTTCATCATCATCATTATCATCATCATCATCAACATGATGATCATCATCACCATCATCATCGCTATCATCTTCAACTTCATCATCATCATCATCATCAACATGATCATCATCATCACCATCAACATCATGAACATCATCATCACCATCATCGTCATCAACATCATCATCATCATCACCTTCCTCATCATCTTCATCATCATCACCATTGTCATCATCATCATCATCATCATCATCATCAACATGATCATCATCGTCATTATCTTCATATTCATCTTCATCATCATCATCATCATCATCATCACCATGATCATTGATCATCGATCATCATTATCAACATCGCCATGTTCATCATCATCATCATCATCCTTATCATAATCATCACCATCAACATCATCATCATCATCATCATCACCATCATCTTCATCATCATCACCATCAACATCATGAACATCA
>LPNX011175485.1:0-48539 GCA_001517045.1 Pseudotsuga menziesii
CTAGTAATACTATAAAATACTATGTAAATTGCATAATATAGAACCATTCTATGTAATACTGTAAAATATTTAATAGATTGTATAGTATAGAAAACACTGTATACGAGATAAAAAATTGAATACATAGAAATCAAAGTGAGTTAGAATTCATATATTTATGTGATTCACTTATTGTAATAATATCTATTTTTTATATAAATGTTTATGAACATGGATGAAGAAAGATGGTTTGATTATATTTTTACTTTGACTACTTAACAAAGTGACCCTGAATGTTGTTTCATTTATATATTTTCTAAATCCAAACTATAGAACTAAACAAGCTATCATGATAATACGAAATAGACAAATAAGAACATAGAAGGTAAGAAATAGAATTATGTTCCAAACTATCAAATATTAACTATTACCGAATGAGTATTTTTCATTTGATTTGGATCCTGTGGTAACTAGAATAAAAAGAAAAGTTGTCAATCTTACAATAGATTATATAATAGTACTTGAATAAGAACACAAAACACATCGAATCTTAAATGGAATATGTGTGATTACAAGATAACATAGATTTATCTAATGAAATACACACATTAAAATGAAACAAACTTAATTGTCATATTGGTGGGACATTTCCAACATGGACATCAAACTGAGAAAACTCACAAGTTACTCAAAACATGGTATCACTATATTAATAGGAAAAACATTTGTATTATTGAAAGTATTCTTAAATTACATCAATACATACAACACTACATACTTACTCTTGCATTGCAATGTCTATACTTTTTCCACCTTTCGTGCTCCACCACATATTACATAAGAATCGAATATTCAACATCCAAAAATTAATATTCAATTCCTTCTTTAACAAACAATAGCCCTACCTTTGATAACAATGATAAGGTTCCATCCTTATAATGTCGTCTCACTTACACGTAAAAACTAATACCTTAGTTGTTAAGCATCTAATTTATTCAATGCATGTGCTTTTTGATAACTTTGTTGGTTTAGAGTTTGAGAGTCGTTACAATAGGTCTCAACAAGAAGCCTTGAAATATATGAAGAAGAAGCTATATATATGAATCCATCCCATTATTTAAATGTTATTCTACTTCCAACACAAATAAAATAACGTCTAATATTTATATTACTATGTTAAATTAAAACCTTGACTTTACCCCCTTAATACCAAGAAATATATTTTTAATAGATAAATTAAAAATAATATTTATAATCATCAAATACAATTAACGCTCTTAAGTCTCGGCATCATAAAGAAAGTAACTCGTAATAAGTCATTACGATTAATAATAACTCAACTACCTGACATTACTCTACGGTCATTACGATTAATAATAACTCAACTACCTGGCATTACTCTACCGCATATGGGACAACTGTTATTTGATGTTGATGTTGTGAACCACATGGAAATGCAATTTTGAATACATAGAAATCAAAGTCAGTTAGAATTCATATATTTATGTGATTCACTTATTGTATTAATATCTATTTTTTATATAAATGTTTATGAACATCAATGAATAAAGATGGTTTGATTATATTTTTACTTTGACTACATAACAAAGTGACCCTGAATGTTGTTTCATCTATATATTTTGTAAATCCAAACTATAGAACTAAACAACCTATCACAACAATATGAAATAGACAAATAAGAACATAACAGGTAAGAAATAGAATTAGGTTGCAGAATGTCAAATATTAACTATTACCAAATGAGTATTTGTCATTTGATTTGGATCCTATGGTAACTAGAATAAAAAGAAAAGTTGTCAATATTACAATAGATTATATAATGGTACTTGAATAAGAACACAAAACATATCCAATCTTAAATGAAATACTTGTGATTACAAGTTAACATAGATTTATCTAATGAAATACACACATTAAAATGAAACAAACTTAATTGTCATATTGGTGGGACCTTTCCAAAATGGACATCAAACTGAAAAAACTCACAAGTTACTCAAAACATGGTATCACTATATTAATAGGAAAAACATTTGTATTATAGAAAGTCTTCTTAAATTACATCAATACATACAACACTACACACTTAATCTTGCATTGCAATGTCTATACTTTTTCTATCTCTTGTGCTCCACCACATATTACATATTTATTTGGTATGTTGTATTAAAAAAAATTACTTTGTATCTTATCCAAATCAAATCTAAGAAATTTTAGACAATTCTAAATAAAATAATAGTTTTATTTTTTATTTATAGTTGAGTTTATCTCATGCACTTACATAAACATAAAAGGAGAAATTTCTCACATCTATGTAATATAATATCTTGATTTTGATGTCTAAATGAGAAATTTACCTCCTTTAATAAAATAATATTAAAACCTCGACTTTACCTCCTTAATACCAAGCAATATATTTTTAATAGATAAATTAAAAAATAATATTGATAATCATCAAATACAATTAACGCTCTTAAGTCTCGGCATCATAAAGAAAGTAACTCGTAATAAGTCATTACGATTAATAATAACTCAATTACCTGGCATTACTCGACGGCAGATGGGACAACTGTTATTTGATGTTGATGTTGTGAACCACATCGAAATGCACTTTTGATGGTACAAGTGACCGCAGTGGAGCTGGCCACCCGCTTCTCCCAACTCGAAATCATTGAGGCAAATTGAACATGTTGAAGTATTGCTAGCGCTACCACTGATATGCTCGCTTGAAATAGGAAGCTAGCGCAAATTGAACATGTTGAAGTATTGCTAGCGCTACCAAATCCCAAAGCTTACATCATCTTCTATCCACCAATCAGCTGTTTACAAAAATAGTTTTTTAACAAAATTAAAAAAAATATTTTACAAATCCTTAAGTCATACTTTGCAAAACAGGTTTTAATTCTTTATAGCTTCCTCAAAAGACACCAACTAATACCAAAGTCAAAAGAGTTTGACTTGCAATCGATTACAATATACCTGCATGAGGCAGGTATAATAACGTCCAATATTTATATTACTATGTTAAATTAAAACCTCCCCTTTACCCCCTTAATACCAAGCAATATATTTTTAATAGACAAATTAAAAAATAATATTGATAATCATCAAATCAGTGGAGCTGGCCACCCGCTTCTCCCAACTCGAAATCATTGAGGCAAATTGAACATGTTGAAGTATTGCTAGCGCTACCACTGATATGCTCGCTTGAAATAGGAATCGCTGTGATCTCGCCACGATCAATCTGTGACAGCTGTTGTTGCCATCTCAAACTAAGTTCTGTAATTTCTGTCCTCCTCTGTTGTAACTCGTGATTGATTTGCGCGGCAAACATATCACAAAAATCGTCCAAGTCAGAAACAAATCTCTCCATCCTTTTTTTAATATAGTCCCATTTTCTAATACAGTCTCGCATCATGTCGTTTAACGGAAGAGTTTGGGTTATTATAGTGCGTGGGGCCGGTTCAGCATCAGCAACAGCAACAGCAGCCTGCCATAGTTCCTCAAGTTTCCCAAACTGTTCTATAATTATCTTCTTGACTTCATCTAATAATCGTTCTGCTTCTCCTTCAATTGTTTCCAAATCCACTTGCCATGGTTGTTCTTTTCCAAGTTCCCTAATACTCCGTTGTAACTCGACCTTAATGGGATCCGGGATTCGAGTCTCTAACAGTGTCCATTGGTGCATAAATTCTCTTCTCCTAAGCTCTGTCTCATACGTTCGGGCCACTATGCGTTCAGGATCAAAATCAGGATCCCAAGGATCAAAATCAGGATCTTCCCATCGTTCCTTGAGTTCCCCAAAATCTCTTAAAATCTCCTCAATTGCAACTAATAATCGCTGTCCTTCTGTTTCCATTTCAACTGCAACTAATAATCGCTGTCCTTCTGTTTCCATTTCTCACAACTGAATCTGGAATGGGTGTTAATATCAATACTACACGCTAATCGTTTTAATTTATATTGAATATGTATGGCCAATCCATCAATTAATGGTGGTGTCGGTCTGGGTCTGGGTCGTGGTGATTGGTACACTAGTGTAAATATACTTGACACTAAATAATCTAGACTTTTAATGTATTTATTTGGTATGTTGTATTAAAAAAAATTACTTTGTATCTTATCCAAATCAAATCTAAGAAATTTTAGACAATTCTAAATAAAATAATATTTTTATTTTTTATTTATAGTTGAATTTATCTCATGCACTTACATAAACATAAAAGGAGAAATTTCTCACATCTATGTAATATAATATCTTGATTTTGATGTCTAAAATTGAAATTTTATGAGCCTATGAGATTCATTTAATTCAAAGGCCATTCCTTTTGGCACATATGTGCATTGTCTTTGTGTTTTTGTTCCCATTGCATAACTCTGACTCGCAGGCGCCCGATCAACGGGATTTTCTCTAGTTGGTCGACCTAGGGTCTGCGCTAGTCGGTATTATAGCAAAAATGTTTCTTGCATGAAAGGAAGTTCAGTTGTGATTACTAGTACAGAATGAATCCAGTTGCAATTGGGTAGTAGAATATTTGATTCTTGAGTGGTGAAATGGATCATAGAGGGGTAAATGTTCATGGTAGAAGACAACATGGAGGTGCAAGGGTCACAATTGACCATGAAACATTTGAGGAATGCATTCATACTATGAGAACATTGAAAAATGAGTTAGCATCTACGAAGGAGGACCAACAACAAGGATTTAACATTAAAAGTATCGACCATAGTGATGAATAAGTCGAGGATAGAACACCCCAAAAGAGAGGCTATTAAATTTTTTCTTGGAGATGAGGGGTAAGGCTAAGATAGATTTTCCTACCTACTCTGGGATCCTTAACCTATAATAGTTGATGTAGAATGGGTCAGAGATATGGAGAAATACTTCGACATGGAGCAGGTCGAAGAACCCAAAAAGGTAAAAGTTACTTGTTTAAAGTTAAAAGGAAATGCTTTGTTAAGGTGGGATAATCTGAAGGGTGACAAAGTAAAGAAACACAAAGACAAAATAATCGCTTAGGATAGGATGGTCTCCAAGTTGAAGGATATGTTCCTTCCCATCGACTACATTATATCTCTATTAAGGATGCTATAGAACCTACCGCAAAAGGAGTTGAATGTGAAATATTTCAGAGAGGATTTTTATAGACTGTCGATCAGGTTGAGACAAACCAATGAGGGAGAAGAGGAAGAAACCAAATAAATAAATGGATTGAAGTATTCCATAAAGGACAAGTTGAGCCTCTCAAAGCTTAGAACTATCTATGAAGCCTACTAACCAACATTGAAGGAAGAAGAGAAGTTGTCGAGGAAGACTTCGATGAGTAGAGGAAAGTCGACTTCTCAAAGTCAGAAATATTCCACCTCTAGAGTAAAGTATAATGAGGGAAGGAGAGAAAAAGTTGATATGGTCGTTGAGAACAAAGTACAACCAGAGGTTACACATCTAAGTACCTAGGAGGAACCGGAAATCCTAGTAGTCGAGGAAGTGGTGGTCATGGATGGGAATTAAGAGGTGGATGTGTGGACCATTTAAAAGTCATCTGCTACAACTGTTAAGAGCTAGGAAACAAGGGATCTGAGTACCCAAAAAAATTGGATATTAGTACCCATTAAGCAACGACCTTATAGGTTGAATCCAAGGTGTAAAGAGAAGGTGAAAGCTGAATTAGATCGCTTGCTCGACGCAAGAATCACTGAACCTGTTGAGGGATCAGAATGGATCATCCCTATAGTGATCCAAGATAAGAAGACAACAAGTGATGTTAGGACCTGTGTCAACCGGAGGAAGCTAAATGATTCATGCATGCACAATCCATTCCCAACACCATCCACAGATGTAGTACTTGAAAGCGTCAAAGGGCAGGAGATGCATTCATTCATCGCTAGATTTTTTGGCTATCATCAAGTCAAAATTGAGAAGGAGGATTGACACAAAATGGCATTCGTCACAGAAAGGGGATGCTACCAGTATATGGTAATTCCCTTTGGACTCAAGAATGCTCCTACTATTTTTTCTCAAATAATTGTTTCTAATTTTAAATATTTCATACATAAATTTATTTAGGTCTACTTTGATGATTGGATAGTGTTTTGTCTAGTAAGATACCATTGAGAGTCTATGCATGATGTTGGGCCGCTATCACCAGTATTAGATAGCGCTTAATTCAAAGAAATGTTTTTTTTGTGCACCATTTGGTGTACTGTTTGGACATTTCATGTGTCGCGATAGAATTTTGGTCAACCCATCAAAAGTTGTGATTATTCTTTTCTTGCCACCACCTACATCAGTCACGCAACTCAGATCAATGTTAGGACACACAGGCTATAACAAAAAATTTATCACGGGATATGCAGAGATAAATGCACCTATGGAGAAATTGTTGAAGAAAGATGCGAAGTTCAACTAGACATAATCTTGTCAGGAAAACTTATACAAATTAAAGAACAATATGGCCGACGTGCCAATACTGGTATTTCCCAACTGGAAGAAGCAATTCCATGTCCATTTCAATGCGTCATATGTCGTAGTAGGCATAGTCCTGACACAACCAAGATAGGGTACGCCTTACCACCCTATTGAGTTTGCTAGCAGAAAAATGTCAACGACAGATAAAAATTACACGACAACATAAAGGGAGGGAATCGCCATGGTCTATGTGCTTCAAAAATTCAGACACTATTTATTGGGTGGACATTTCAAAAGGTACACTAATCATTCGACATTAAAATACCTGGTCAACAAGCTAGTGTTGGGGGGGAAGATCTATTGATGGCTCCACCTGTTTCAAGAATTTGACTTTGAAGTCATTGTTAAACCTAGTCGACTAAATGTGGGGCCTGAACACTTGTCCAGGATAGAAAGTGGTGAAGAACCTACTAGTCTAGAGGATATTTTACCTGATGCACAACTATTTATGGTCACTGTGGTTTATAAAATTTTTGAGGCTATAATTCACCTTTTGAGTATAGGTTATGCATCTGAAAGGTTTACCAGTGTGCAGAAGAAATATTTGGTCATCAAAACTGCTAATTATACATTGATTGTGGGAAAACTATACAAGATGGGCCTTGATGAAATATTGCGTCGATGTGTTTTTTACCACAAGCGACAATGGATAATGAGCGAAGCACATACTGGTGTCGTAGGAGGAAACTACGCTAGAAAGGAAACCGTGTGCAAGATATTGCAAGTTGGCTTATGGTGGCCAACTATACATATGGATACTAAGATATTTTGTCAAATTCGCAATGTCTGCCAGAGAACCAGAAAACTGTCGAGACACGACGAGATACCGCAAGCGCTGTAGATAACCTTTCAAGTATTTGATAACTGGGTCATTGATTTTGTTGGACTGATTAGTCTGCCAGGGAAGAGGACTGGCACATGCTACATTATCACAATGATAGACTACTTAACAAAATGGGATGAAGCTGGGCATGTTAAATATTGTACCGCTGCGACTGCGGAGAAGTTTTTATTTGAAAATGTGGTGACCAGATTAGGATGTCCAAAAATTCTCCTAAGCGACCACGACACACATTTTGTTAACAAAATGATTGATGAGTTTACTACAAAGTTCCAGATTCAACATAGGAAAATGACACGCTATCATACTTAGGTGAATGGAACAGTTGAAGCATTCAACAAGATTCTAGAAAATGCATTAAACAAAGTATGAAATGCACAAAGATATGATTAGGATAAAAATATTTCAGTTGTGCTATGGGTGTACTGCACAACTTGCAAGCGATTGAAAGGGCACAATCCATTCACACTGGTGTATGGGAAAGAAGTTGTTGTGACGATGGAATATATTGTACCAAGCCCAAGAATTGTTGTGTCTAGCAAATATTATCATAGCTTGTTCATATAGAGGAAGAATGCTTCGTTGCAGGGTTCCCTCAATTCATAGAGAAGGAAAGGCATAAATCCTAACATGATCGCCATATCAAAACTAAGAATTTTGAAGTTGAAGGACTGGTTTTGTTGTACGACAATAAATTTTTGAGGCATCTAGGGAAATTGAAGACATATTGTCTAGGGCCATATGTGATTGCACACATTATTGAGGTCGGCGCAGTGAAATTACATAAGCTGGATGAAAACCAATCGCAAGAATGATGAGGTAACAATGCACCAATTGGAGGTAGAAAGAGTTATGGGGCTCATTCATCTTATACAATAGAAGCTCCAACAAATAACTCAGTCATTGGAAGAATTAACATTAGAACATATCAATTTCGACTGTGTGGAACAATTGGAGAAGGAAGCAGAGGAGGTCCGAGAAGAAGTTTCCCCGGTGAAAGGCATTTTCAAGGAATTTTAGGACAAGCTCGATACAGGGGCGCATCTTGCGCCAGAATAATATGTTTTCTTAGTGGCTGAGGATGAGCCACATGTATTTACTAGACACACAAAAATAAAAGGAATTAATGAAAACATAGGTTTAATTTATGATACAAAGGCATGTCTAGACTCTCTATTTAGTTAGAATTGATTTGTTTCTACCTCTTTTTGTATTTTGGAATTCCCACGTCTATGTAATACATTTTGATGCCTTTATGAGAAATATGATTCTCACATCTATGTAATATAATATTTTGATTTTGATGTCTAAATGAGAAATTTCATGAGTCTCTGGGATCCCAATGCATTGATGAAATTATAGCCCCCCATCTTTGTCATCTTATATATATGTAGTTTGGGATGTATTTTTATTATTCTTCTATATACATTTATATATTATATTGTTTAGCTCTTAGTTGTAATACATTTTTAATATTCTTCCATGTCCATTTACATATTACATTGTTTGGCCCTTGGTCTCTCAAATCAAATAAGGTAGCATTCCAATAAGTATTGTGTGGGGACATATTCCACAAACAACATCACAAGGTAAATCATTTCATATAGGGGAGGTTACTCCTTATAATTTCTATTCCTACTGATGGCATTCAATTTAAGTGGCGTCATTATTGTAAGTGGCGTAATGTAAAATATGAAGGGTGTTTAGCAATTAGAAAATATAATATCAGGGTGTGCCCCCATTCATGTAATATATTCAAATAGAAATAATCCTATTTTTCTTGGATTTCTTGTGCCTCTCACATGAATCCAATAGTGGGGGAAGGGGAATCTATTTTTGATTAGTTAGGAAATTAATAATTGATCTGACATGTTCTAGGTAGCTTTTGTTTTCCCAATAACTTTTAGCTATGTCCTACTCGCTTCAAGACTTGAGAGTCCACTACCTAATGGATTAAATTTCAACTATCCAATGTCTAGTTTCCACTTACAGTCGTAATAAATCTAAGCTAAGTGGGGGTAGTTTCACTAGTTACATAGGAGTTATGGTGTATTAGTGAAGGAAAACAGGTAGTGTAACCTATTGAAATGAACACGAGGGTGTATTTAATGCTTCCATGGTGATGCCTAGGAGAAAACAAATATTATAGAGGAAGAACTCGAGGACTGTGCATCCAAATGCAATTATAAATATCAAATCTTGTTTAAGTGAAGTGGCTTTGGTTGTTAAGCATTGGAAACTTTGACAAGGTCAAGAGAGAGGAGATCTGAGAGCTATAGAAAATCATATGTTGTGAGACCTACATGTGTTGTAGAGAGTGACATTGAGAGTGAGCATTTGTAGAATAGAGGATGAAGCATTCCTTCATGCACATGTTTGTTGTAACATTTGATGTTCATTTAGACTTAACCCTTGGAATATCTCATCGTAAAGATATTCATTCATTTAATTGAAAGGTCATTCCTTTTGGCACATATGTGCATTGTCTTTGTGTTTTTGTTCCCATTGCATAACTCTGATTTGCAGGCACCCGATCAACCGGATTTTCACTAGTTGGTTGACTTAGGGTCTATGCCAGTTGGTATTATAGTAGGAAATGTTTCTTGCATGAAAGGAAGTTCGGTTGTGATTAGTCGTAGAGAATGAATCCAGTTGTAGTTTGGTAGAACAATATTTGATTCTTGAGTGGTGAAATGGATCATAGAGGTGTAAATGTTCATGGTAGAAGACAACATGGAGGTGCAAGGGTCACAATTGACCATGAAACATTTGAGGAATGCATTCATACTATGAGAACATTGAAAAATGAGTTAGCATTTACGAAGGAGGAACAATGACAAGGATTTAACATTAAAACTATAGACACACAAAAATAAAAGGAATTAATGAATACATAGGTTTGAATTATGATACACAGGCATGTATGGACTCTATATTTAGTTAGAAGTGTTTTGTTTCTACCTCGTTTTGTATTTTTGCATTCCCACGTCTATGTAATACATTTTGATGAATTTATGAGAAATATTATTCTATAACGTCCCCAACCCTCTGAAAGGTGAAGAGGGTGCTACTAACATCAAACATACGGGAAAATAGCCCCATGAAAATGAACAGGAATATTATGCTGAAATAAAAAAAAATTAAACATAAAACATACTAAGATGCATAACCCTTCATTTACATAGTGGAAGCAAGCATACACACATTCAAGCATGCCACATGTTCATCATATTCATTAATCGGTAAATATAAATGCAGAAGTGAAATGGACAAGAGTACTCATCTGATAAGAACTCGTCCCGCAACCAGCTACATCACTGCAACGTTCCACCCAACCATAGGCCAGCATGCTCATCAACCTCTCAGCAACACTGCCACCCCAGAGATGGGCATGATTCCTCAAGGAGTGAGGGTCAAAGAAGGCTTACACATAGCCAAGGTGCACAAATCAGCCAAGCCCACATAGCAGGGTTTATCAAGATGTCAAGGAGCTAGGAAAGGCCAAATGCTAAGCTGGTGACATCAAACACCAGTTTTTCAAGCATACCTAGCCTCTATTCCTACTCTCAATAGTATGAAGACCAACCACTGCATACCGTAGAAAACCAAATTGTTCACAGCTTTGTGAAGAAGAGGAAGGCAACATGGTGACAACCCCAAACGAAAAGGTGAAACACAGTTCAGGTCAACAATGCTTCAGAGTTGTTCTTGGTCCTAGCATGGCCAAAACAACTCAACAACAATCCCAATAACCTTAGCAACCAAGAAGCAACCCAAAACCATGGGATTACAACAACCCCAATATCACAAAGAAACAATGGCAACAACTACATAGTCTGCAATGGGAAGAAGCCCAACTCCCAACATGGATAGGGAAAAACATAGACACATACCACAATCTATAAGGAGAACAGGCATAAAATTACACACCACACAGAATGCGTAGGCTCATTCACATGAGATCATGGATGACAAAACATGCTTTTCAACTTGCTGCGTGAGTCCCAAAACAAAAGAGAGCATTCTTCGTGAGGAGGACCATGCCCATTTTCCATCGGTGTGTAAGGGGAGTGAATGGAATGACTCACCAGAGAAATAAATTCTTGGTGTGTACCTGAGGATGAACACAACCCACCAACTAAAATCTCCATGAGAAAGGAAGAACTAACCCCTAAGCTATCAATCCGTCCCACCAGAGGAAAACGAACATGCTCGCAGGTCAACAATCTGTGAGGTAGTGGAGAAACCCCAAACAATGGATTGTGGATCCTTTTATCTCCACCCATGTGAGGAAACAAAACATACTCTCCATCCCCATAGTGGACAGACCATCCACTACTAAAGAGGCACGTTGTGGAGGGTGATCTGGCGTGGGTGTAGTGGTTTCCTTCCAACCCATAGCTGCCCCCACTAACAGCAGAGCACTTACGGTGGTGGATGAAACAAGGGAAAATGAAAAAAAAATAGGGTGGTGACACATGGATTTTCCCCATGGGGTCCAGGTTTAGCAATCCCCCCCATTACCCTTGGGAATCATTCCCTTTTCATTTAACATTGCACCATCGTAGCTAGCTGTAGGTTTAATTAAATTGATGTGTGTATTTACATGATGCCAAAGATATAATGTGCCGGACAACACGATATACCATCGGAAATGATCCCTATTGCCGAAACATAACATAGCCAAATCGATGGTGGGGATTTTGCCTTTATCTCCTCACCATGATTAATTACAAAATATACATCATGTACCCTTTAACGCAAATGGGGTCAAAACCGGGGTATTACAGATTCTCACATCTATGTAATATGATATTTTCACTTTGATGTCTAAATGAGAAATTTTATGAGCCTATGATATCCCAATGCATTGATGAAATTATAGCCCCCCATGTTTGTCATCTTCTCTGTTTGTATTTTGGGATGTATTTTTATTATTCTTATATATACATTTATATATTATATTGTTTAGCTCTTAGTTGTAATGCATTTTTATTATTCTTCCATGTCCATTTACATATTACATTGTTTGGACCTTGGTCTCTCAAATCAAATAAGGTAGCACACCAATAAGTATTGTATGGGGACATATTCCATAAACAACATCACAAGATAAATCATTTCATATAGGGGAGGTTACCCCTTATAATTTCTATTCCTACCGATGGCATTCAATTTAAGTGGTGTCATTATTGGAAGTGGCATAATGTAAAATATAAAGGGTGTTTAGCAATGAGAAAATATAATATTAGGGTGTGCCCCCATTCATGTAATATATTCAAATAGAAATAATCCTATTTTTGTTGGATTTCTTGTGCCTCTCACATGAATCCAATAGTGGGGGAAGGGGAATCTATTTTTGATTAGTTAGGCAATTAATAATTGATCTGACATGTTCTAGGTAGTTTTGGTTTTCCCAATAACTTTTAGCTATGTCCTACTGACTTCAAGACTCCAGAGTCCACTACCTAATTGATTAAATTTCAACTATCGAATTTCTAGTTTCCACTTCCAGTCGTAATAGATTTAAGCTAAGTGGGGGTAGTTTCACTAGTTACATACGAGTTATGGCGTATTAGTGAAGGAAAATAGGTAGCGTAACCTATTGAACTGAACACGATGGTGTAGTTAATGCTTCCATGGTGGTTCCTAGGAGAAAACACATATTATAGAGGAAGAAATCGAGGAATGGGCATCCAAATGCAATTATAAATATCAGATCTTTTTTAGAAGAAGGGGCTTTGGTTGTTAAGCATTGGAAACTTTGACAAGGTCCGGAGAGGGGAGAACTGAGAGCGATAGAAAATCATATGTTGTGATACCTACGTGTGTTGTAGAGAGTGAGATTGAGAGTAAGCATTCGTAGAATAGAGGATGAAGCATTCCTTCATGCACATGTTTGTTGTAACATTTGATGTTCATTTAGAATTAACCCTTGGAATATCTCATTGTAAATATATTCATTCATTTAATTGAAAGGCCATTCCTTTTGGAACATATGTGCATTGTCTTTGTGTTTTTGTTCCCATTGCATAACTCTGACTTGCAAGCGCTCGATCAATCGGATTTTCACTAGTTGGTTGACCTAGGGTCTACGCTAGTTGGTATTATAGTAGGAAATGTTTCTTTCATGAAAGGAATTTTGGTTGTGATTAGTCGTAGAGAATGAATCCAATTGCAGTTGGGTAGTAGAATATTTGATTCTTGAGTTGTGAAATGGATCATAGAGGTGTAAATGTTCATGGTAGAAGACAACACGGAGGTGCAAGGGTCACAATTGACCATGAAACATTTGAGGAATGCATTCATACTATGAGAACATTGAAAAATGAGTTAGAATCTATGAAGGAGGACCAATGACAAGGATTTAACATTAAAACTATCGACCGCAGTGATGAATAAGTCGAAGATAGAGAGGCTCAATAAGAAGAATAGTTAGAAGACCTAGAAGAGAGAATATTAATTTTTTTCTCGGAGATGAGGGGTAAGGATAAGATAGATTTTCCTACCTAGTATGGGATCCTGAACCCATAATAGTTGATCTAGAATGGGTCAGAGATATGGAGAAATACTTCGACATGAAGCAGATCGAAGAACCCAAAAAGGTAAAAGTTGCTTGTTTGAAGTTAAAAGGTCATGCTTTGTTATGGTGGGATAATCTATAGGACGAAAAAGTAAAGAAACACAAGGATAAAATAATGGCTTAGGATAGGATGGTATCGAAGTTGAAGGATATGTTCCTTCCCATCGATTGTGTTATATCTCTATTAAGGAAGCTACATAATATGCAGGAGAAGGAGCTGGATGTGAAATATTTTAGAGAGGAATTTTACAGATAGTCGATGAGGTTGAGACAAACCAACGAGGAAAGAGGAAGACTCCAAATAGATAAATGGATTGAAGTATGCCATAAAGGACAAGTTGAGACTCTCAAATCTTATAACTATCTCTGAATCTTACTAACTAACATTGAAGGAAGAAGAGAATTGTCGAGGAAGACTTCGATGAGTCGAGGAAAGTTGACTTCTCAAAGTCAGAAATATTCCACCTCTAGAGCAAAGTATAATGAGGCAAGGAGAGAAAAAAGTTGATATGGTTGCTGAGAACAAAGTACAACTAGAGGTGACACATCTAAGTACCGAGAAGGAAATGGAAATCCTATAGGTTGCAGAAGTGGTGGTCATAGATGGGAATTAAGAGGTGGACTTGTGGACCATTTAAAATTCGTCTACTACAAGTGTCAAGAGTTAGGACACAAGGGATCTAAGTACCCAAAAATTTTGGATCTGAGTACCCATGAAGCAACGACCTTATAGGTTGAATCCAAGGTACAAAGAGAAGGTCAAAGCTGAATTAGATCACATTCTTGACGCATGAATCATTGAACCTGTTGAGGGATTAGAATGGATCATCCCTATATTGATCCAGGATAAGAAGACAAAAAGTGAAGTAAGGACCTGTGTCGACCTAAGGAAGTTGAATGATGCATGCATGCATGATCCATTTCCAACACTGTTTACAGATGTAGTACTTGAAAGCCTCAAAGGGCAGTAGATGCATTCATTCGCCGACAGATTTTCTTTCTATCATTAGGTCATAAGTGCTAAGGAGGATCGACACAAAATGACCTCCATCACAGAATGGGTATGCTACCAGTATATGGTAATTCCCTCTGGAATCAAGAATTCTCCTAGTAGTTTCTAATTTTAAATATTTAATACATAAATTTCTTCAGCTCTACTTTGATGATTGCACTTTGGTTTGTCTAGTAAGAGACCATATTGATATTTTGCGCATGATGTTGGGTCACTGTCACCAGTATCCGATCGTGCTTAATTCAAAGAAATGCATTTTTTGTGCACCATTTGGTGTACTGTTTGGACATGTCGTGTGTCGTGACAGAATTTTGGCCAACCCAAAAAAAGTTGCGATTATTCTTGATTGGCCACCACCTACATCAGGCACATAACTCAGATCAATGTTACGACACACATGCTATTACCAAAAAATTATCAGGGGATATGGAGAGATAAATGCACCTATGAAGAAAATGTTGAAGAAAGATGCGAAGTTCCATTGGACATAAGCTTGTCAAGAAAACTTATACAAATTAAAGAAAAATATGGCCACCATGCCATTACTGGTATTTCCTGACTCAAAGAATCAATTCCATGTCTGATGTCGACGTGTCGTTTGTCGCGCTTGGAATAGTTCTGACACAACTAGGAGAGGGTACGCCTTACCACCCTATTGATTTTTCTAGAAAAAAATTGTCAACAACAGATAAAAATTACATGATGACATAAAGGGAAGGAATCGCCATGGTCTATGTGCTTCAAAAATTCATACACTATTTGTTGGGTGGACATTTCAAAATGTACATTGATCATTCAACATTAAAATCCTTGGTCAACAAGCTAGTGTTGGGGGGGGGGGAGATTTGTTGATGGATCTGTTATTAGACAAAATGACACTTCACCATCTAAGTACAGACATTCCTCATGTTGGTACACAAAAGGACAAATTAGGATTCAAGTGACCAAAATGCTATAGGTGTGCATGACCTTTGATGCATTATCCTCAAACCAGCCTTATATATTTGTATTCTGAGTTTTGGGTTGCATACACGACTATATGCATTGCAACTCTCATATCATATGCTAGTATTTGTATTGCAACCCGCATATACTTGCATACGCGAGTTCCCTTTGAGAAACATGCGTATTATACGCGAGTTTCCTATATTAACACCCGTGTATACCTTAATTTGACATTAAAAAATATAAATCGAGATTAAATGAGATTATTTGGGTCCTAATTCATAACCATCCCAACCTTCAAAGCCAAAGGTAATTTTAAATTCTACAAATTTAGATGATTTTCTTGATGAAGTTAAAGCATTGCTTGATGAGTTTGCTGACATTATTATGGATAAATTTCCAAATGATTTACCCCCTATAAGAAGTATTATTCATTACATTGAATTAATTCCTGGTGCAAGTTTACCTAATAAAGTAGCATAAAGATTAACTCCTCAAGAAAATGAGGAAATCAAACAGCAGGTGTAGGAGTTTTTGGAGAAGGGATTGGTGAAATAAAGCTTGAGTCCTTGTGCAGTACACACTGTACTTAGTCCAAAGAAATATGGTCGGTTAAGGATGTGCACTGAATCTAGGGAAATCAAAAAGATCATTATTAGGTATATGTTTCCTTTGCCCAGAATTGATGATCTGATGGATTGTTTAAGTGGTTCAAATTTTTTTCCAAAGTATATTTGAAAAGTGGATATCATCAGATTAGGATAAGGGAACGGGATGAATGGAAGACAACATTTAAAACTAATGATGGTTTGTATGAATGGTTAGTGATTCCCTTTGGGCTTACTAATGCACCTAGTACCTTCATGAGGTTGATGAATGAGGTTTTAAAAGAATTTACTGGAAATTTTGTGATAGTGTATCTAGATGACATTTTGATTTTCAGTCATAATAGAGAGGAACATTTAAGGAACCTTGAGTTGGTGTTGAGAATTTTTCAAAAAGAGAAGTTGCTGTTAAATTTGGAAAAGTGTAGCTTCCTGAAGAAATAGTTAGTTTACCTAGGATTTGTAGTTTCAGAAGAAGGATTGAAGATGGATTATGACAAGGTACAAGCAACTATAAATTGGCAAGTTCCAAAGAATTCTTACGAGGTAAAAAGTTTCCATGAACTTGCTAGTTTCTATAGAAAATTCATTAAGAATTTGAGTCACATTTTTGCACTTTTGATAGATACTTTCGAAGGAAGCAGACAACCTTTCAAATGGACATAAGAAGCTGATAGGAATTTTAAGTTGTTGAAGAAAAAGATAATTGAGAAGCATATATTGGTTTTTCCTAGTTTTGACAAAGTGTTTTGAAGTGGAAATGAATGCTAGTGGAACAACAATGGGAGCATTTTTAAGTCAAGAGTAGGGGCCAGTGGAATATTTCAATGAGAAATTGAATGAAGAAAAACAAAAATATATTTCATATTATTAATTATTTCATAGCAATCTTGGACAAAGTATAAACTCACAAGTGATTGATTTGACAAATTACACATGAAAATGATGCAACCATACTACAATAGGAGGTTGCAGTTATGTATAGTCAATAATGGAGTGAATAATACAATACAGTCTCATTCAGAATGCATGAATTCCAAGCTAATTCGAATACTCAAGGAGGTCATTCTAATTACATGGATGAGTGTAGCTTCACTGAATCTCAGAAACACTCAACACACTTAGTTAACCACTAAACTGATCAATAACTTACTGTCACACCAATTCCTAACTAAATTAGAGTGCGATAGATGACTGAGTCTAAGTGAATGTGAGTCAACTCATGTCACTACATGTCCAATGCAAGGTGGTAGCGCATCCCTAACTCCAAGTAGCTCTGATGGAGTTAACTAAAGTGCCACTTGTCATCAGAAGTGGTTGGATGTGCCCTAGTTGTTTCTAGTCCATAAATATTAACCAAAAATAGGCAAATAATAGATGGAGGCACCTTGATAACTCATCTTAATTGTTTGTTAGGTGAAACAACAATAATTTAGCAATTAGGTGCACTTATGACACTCAGAACAACCCGGAATTGCTCCCTGTTTGAAGGAGGAAGCCCAGATAGCCTCCCTGAATGAAGGGGAAGGCTTAGTTAGCCTCCTTGTCTGAAGGAGGGCATGGGTGTGCTCATTATGATTTCATAGTGTGCTTATCTGATGCCAAGTAAGTCAATTAAACTTAGGATAGTGGGTAAATAGGACAAAATTGACCAAATAAGTGTGCATGTTGGGTGAGTGACTCGAACACCCCCCCTTAAGCTATACTTAGGAGGAGTGAAAATAAAATGCATAAAATTCTAGGGCCCCGACAACAATAGCGATAGGTCACCCTATAGAAAATATGTAACTCTAACAATGCTTAAAATAAATCTAAGTGAGGAACGAGGGAAAACCCAGTGGGAACAAACCCCCCCCTCAAGTTGAACACTAAATAAAAACATCTAATCACCCTAATGAACTCACCCCCAATAGTGAATGGAGGTAATTGAACCTTTTAATTGCAAATATCTTGGTAAAGATATATGGAATCTGCTCATCTTTAGGGAATTATTGCAGAACTATGGTCATGTCATGCACCGGCTCCCTGATGTAGTGCATGGGAATCTCTATGTGTTTGGTCCTCTTCCTGGTAATTGGATCTATGGAAATATTAATAGTACTTTTATTGTCACAAAATATGACTGTGTACAAAGCACTACCAAAATCAAACTCTGATAGAATTCCTTGCAACCAAACAGCTTGGATGCAAGCATTTACTACTCCCCTGTACTCGGTCTCTGTTGAAGACAATGCAATGGAAACCTGCTTTTTGCTGGACCAACAAATGGGGCCACCACCAAACATAAAGACATATATGGAAGTATACTTTCAATTAGTAGAATTACCTGCCCAATCTGAATCTGTATATCCAACCAACTCTAGCACTGAATCTGCAGCTTAGTGTATGCCATAGGATATTGTGCCTTGAATATACTAAAGGATCCTCTTGGATGACTTCTATTGCAGGTCATGATACTATTTCATGTATCTTGATACAAAATTCACAGCATAAGATATATCAAGCCATGAATGTGTCAGGTAAATAAAGCTACCAATCAGCTGGCGGTAGATAGTGCAATCCATGGGTGGAGTGTTTTTTCCGTGTTCAAGGCTAAATCCTGAGAGGAAAGGGAATGGGGAAGCCTTACATTGATCCATTTTAAAATTTAGTAACATGTATGAAATGTATTTATACTGAGTTACCATTATCCCATCAAAATTTGTGCAATTTCAAGCCCTAAAAATTGTTTCAACAAACCAAAATTGCTCATCTCAAATGCATCATGGAGAGCAATTTTAATGAATGAAATGGAAGCAAGTGTGCTACAAGTGATCAAGATAACATAAAAATATAAAATAATGATAAGTAAATGACCATCATAACTCTTTAGATAAACATTGGAATCAGACTTACACCTTTAGAATTTTTGTGAAAGCAAGAAGGCATCCATCTTGGCATACCATGATCTTGGGGTTTGTTTCAACCCATATAAACACTTCTACAATTTGCAAACCAAAGTTGGATTTGAAATGTATCCCTCAGGATGCTTCATGTATATCTCCATTTAGAAAGGAAATCTTAACATCCATATGATGCACCTCCCAGTGCTTAGATGCTGAAATTTTCAAAACTAGGCGAATCGATTCCATCTTTTCCACTGGTGCAAAGGTGTAATGTCCCTGACCCTCTGACCGCTGAATAGGACACTACTAACACCAAACAAACATCCAAACAGCCCCATGAACATGAACAGGGATAATGCTGATATTAAAAAGCTTAACATAATACACACTAAGATGCATAAAACGTGCAAGGATACATAGTTACTCAACATTCAGCGGAGGAAAACATATACATTCCAGCATTCAACATGTTCATCAGAATTCATGAAATAGTAGATATAATTGCAGAGATGAAATAGTCAGGAGTACTTATCTTTTTAATGAAGAACTCGCCCCGCAACCAGCTACGTCGCTGCAACGTTCCACCCAACCATAGGCCAGCGTGCTCATCAATCTCTCAACAACATTGCCACCCCTGAGCTGGTCATGATTCCTCAAGGAATAAGGGTCAATGGAAGCTTACACATAACCAAGGTACACAATTCAGCCAAACCCACACAGTAGGGTTTACCAGGCTATCAAGGAGCTAGGAAAGGCTAAATGCTAAGCTGGTGGCCTCAAACACTAGTTTTCTCAAGCATACCCAACCTCTAATACCACTCTCAACAGTCTAAATACCAACCAATACATACCGCAGCAAAACAACCCATTCATAGCTCTATGAAGAAGGTAAGGACAACTGGGTGACAACCCCAAACAAAAGGTGAAACACAGTTCAAGTCCACAAGACAACTCAGAGTTGTTCTTGGCCCTAGCATGGCCAAAACAACTCAGCAGCAACCCAAAACCAGGTTACATCAACAACCCAAACTCACAATGAAAACTATGGAAACCTTACATAGTCCCAAAACAGGGGAGAAGTCCGATTCTCAATCTTGGGCAAAAGAAGGACATAAACACAGACCCCGATCTGATGAGGGAAACGACGAGGACATTACACAGTCCATAGTTGGGATAGAAGTAGAACTCCTAGCATAGACATGGGAGGACTCAACCAACAGATGTGGAAATCAACAGCCGTCCAACATCCAAAATCCCACAGCACACAGCTCCTCAATGCAAATGAGTGATTCTTCACAGTCCGGCAATGGTGGAGGCGAAAACATTGACTCCATGCGTGTTTAGGGGGAAATAACACAACCCATTCAACTGGTAACTGGTGCGGGAGAGAGAAAGGTGAACCCCATACAGAAATCGCACACCCCTTAACTCAGCTCTGCGTGAGGAAGATTAACCAGACCCCTACATGTCCTTACATGAGAGTGAAGAACTTTTCCTATGCGCGAGGGTGAGTCGACAATGGAGAGAATGGCCTCGTGTAGAGAATGCCGATGGGGGATTTTTTCTTGCCAACGTGAGGTCAACCTACTGGTGGAGTGTGCGTGTGGGCAAGGACTGACAATCCTGCCACACTCCACTCCCAGCCATAACTACCTCAACTACTCAACAAAACATTAAAGTGGTAGTTGGATAAGACAAGAAATGATGGGAAAATCAAACAGGGTGGTGACACATGGATTTCCCCCCCCATAGCCCAAGGTTTGAAATCCCCCACCCTTATCCTTTGGAATCATTCCCTTTTCATTTTAACGTTGCACCGTCGTAGCTGGCTGTAGGTTTATTTTAATTGATGTGCATATTTACATGATGCCAAACTATAATGTGTCAAATAGCACGATATACCATCGACAACTATCCCTATTGCTGAAACATACACAACCAAATCGATGGTGGGGATTTTGCCTTTAGCTCCTCACCACGATTAAATACATTATATACATCATGTACCTTTAATGCAAACGGGGTCAAAACTGGGGTGTTACATTCCCCTACCCCTTGGAATAACATTGTCCTTAGTGTTCCAATACATAGGAATATATATACAATTTGCACATCTAAAATTTCAAAATTTTGCAGATCTATCCCACGTTCAATTATTCACTTTGAACATTCAGGACCAAGCCCCTCGGCTTCCATGAGCTTCTCCTGCTGGTTCTCAGCTTTCAGCTTATCCCGAAGTCTAGGAACTTTGTGGCTATTTCCCTCTTTATGTTCCCTCATTGGGTAGTCCCAACGTAAATGATGAGCCTTCATGCATGGACTGTTTCTTAACGGGTCGCTTGGATGAATGTCCCATCACTGATCCTCCTTCCTTTCCTTTGTCGATTGCTCCCAGAATGATTTTCACCTCCCTTTGCAAATCAATAGAGTCTTGTAAAATCTGGTGGTTCATTTCACTCTGCCTTTTCTGTATCTTGAGCATCTCCCCAATATTTTCTTGGGTCTTGGCAATCATTTGAAGGAGACTTCCAGCCAAGTCCAGCAAGTTTTGATTTGCTGCCATGATCAATGTGCACCACTGAGTTTCACTTTTCTCACCTGTGAATGGCACCATTGAAATTCTGTCAGAACAAGCATAATATAGACATTAAAATCAGTCAATTAACTGCCCAATCGGCATGACAATCCAAGTCTCATCAAGGAGACTTTCATATTTTTCATGCCTTCCCAATAGCCACACGAGCTCATTCATGTCCATTCTTGGGTAGGGACTTAACCATTCCAGCCTTCACAATTTACTTTAAGCAAATACACACACATTCCATTTCCAGTCATACATGCATTCAACAATCTTTTGTTTTCACAATGCATATATATATATATATATATATATATGTATGTATGTATGTATGTATGTATGTATGTATGTATGTATGTATGTATGTATGTATGTATATATAATCAAAAGGCAAGAGAGAGCAGCAAGAGATTTTCCCTTCTTTGTTTTGTTCCATCCTGCAACCCACATCGCCACTGTGGCTTTTCATGCTCTCAGCCTCTTTCACTTCACCATGAATGATGGACCAATCCCTCTTGGTCATGACACTTAGTGTCTCTAGTCTATTCCAGACCTCAAAACCATGGAGCCTCTCCACATGGTTTGTCTCGGCTGCTAGGACCCCCACAGTATTACAGCACCTTTTTCATTATCGCTCATTCCAAGCTCTCCAGGACAGTCACATGTTCACATGCACCCCTAGGATGCTCTCATAGTCCTTGCTCCCAGTGATACCTATATCCAAACATTGAATAGATTCACATGTTTAGTTTATTCTCATCGGTTTTATCTCTAGAAAAAGAGCTTAAAACATCATAACCACTCATATACACATGTATATTCATTAGCAAAATAATCCAATACTTATCTGTATTGTGCGTTTCCTCATTGGTCCACAGGATCCTGCTTCGCTTTGCAAGCCTTGGGATCACCTATGGACTTGGATGTTAGGCCAGCATGCAGGCTGCTCCACAACATCAAATAATTAATGTCCAGCCAGTACACCCTCAGGTTTACTGGGCTTGGAACTTTACCATGACCATTTCTAGGTCCAGGATCTACTATGGATCCCCAGGCATATAAAAACTCAACATACACTTATACCAACAATAATACATACACTTATATCAACAATACACTTATACCAACACTAACCCTTACTCCGCAACCCCTCACAACAACCGTTTTCCTTTTCTCTTTAGGGTGCAACACCCAACTGCCTCTATTTAGCCTATCAACACAAGTAATATAAGAAAACTCATCAGCATTATTGCGCTAAAAATGTAATCATATTTCATATCATTCACTATCAAGTATTGAGACACCAGGAGTGCGTCCACTCCCTAGGGTGTAGTCAATATTGAAAACCCTTTCATGACTCGACATCAGAAAAGTGTGCACCCTTTCTCGGTGTGTGCCCTGTAGGCCCTATTCATGCTCAAGCAATTAGTCATAATGGAAATAAAATTAAAACATGTTCTACATGTGGAATTTTAATAATTTGACATGCATATTCTTAGCTAGGGTCACAGAACACTTATCCATTTGCCGACCTCCCTTCTCTGAGTTGACAGTCCCTCGGTTAGCCATCCCAACTCCTTTTTACATTTCATATCCACACATGTCTTACTAACATAATATATACCATCTCACTCATGTTGCTTACCAAACATGTAGTGCAAATGAGACATTTCCAAAATGTTCAATGGAGTTTCACCCGAAACCCATTTCCAAGATAAGGGAAAACCTTCCCATGAAGTTTGACTCCTGCAGGCCCATCACACATGATCTTTCTGTAATGTGCACCCCTGGCAAATTCATCAAGTAGCCAAACAGTCAATCATTACCTGATAATACAATCGAAATTGATTGTTCCATGACCAAGCAATGACATTAGTAATTAAATTCAATAAGAATTTGCAATTCTGTCTACTACAAAAATTAGTATGCTTAGCAATGAGGTGATCCTCAATTGTGGGTCTCTTGTAAACAGCACCACTATGCCCATTATAATTTTATGCTTACTAGCATAACATGAATACCCACTTGTAGTGAACCCTCCTGATGCAATCTTATGCAAGCCAATAGTGATTAGTAGTTGTCAGAAATTTCTTAAATCCGAAATTCACCATTCAAATTAAACAACCCATTATGCATACCAACTATTTTCACAACCATGAGACTCTTCTCATAAGGTTTGGCTCTTTCACATGGTATATTCCAAGATTTGTCATGGTCTTACTCTCATTTCCATGGTCTAAATAATCTACCTGAAACTTGAGCTTCAATCAACCAAACACTTGGTAAGTCTGGATGCATATAACCTTTTCATTGCTGCTACCATCACTGAAGCATTTTCAGAATTTATAAAATTCAAATATTTCCAGGTGTTAATCGCATCAATATTAGCAAAACTCATTTACTTCATGCAATCATTATCATACTAACATTTGCAAGGTATATTCACATCATTCATGCAATTAAATGAAATGTTTAGATACTTCTTACTTCACAAGCGTATCATTTGTACCACCTTGCTCTTCCATAGAGCATTTCTAGCAACCAATTGATCATGACTATCCTCTTTATGCACTTACTATCCTGCATTCATAACAGCCTTTGAAATGGTTCCTAAATTGTCATCAATTCATCATTTCAGCCATTAGTTATTCATAATATCACATGCACTCATATCAATGCATTCATGCAATGCATCACAACATTTGCACCTATACTTATGCAATCAGTCACTCACACCCTTCATATGCATCCATTCAATGCATGACTACAAGATTCATAAAATCTTTTTAATGCATATCCATTCAATGCTACCTTGCATTGATTCAGGAATACTATGCATTCAACATACCATGCATGGCCTAACCATGACTATTTTATATAGGATGCATTACTATAATTGAGACCATCAGTACGTACTTCCTTTGGGCTACTAAGCTCAATCAATATATATAGGCATGACACCTTTCTATATGAACGTAGTATAACATTCAAATATCCACATGGTATGAGGTCTCTTACCTTTACCACTCCTTGGAATTTGTCATAATTAAACCATTACCTGCATGGATCCTACTTACACCTTCGACATTACCAGTTTAGTCGGGATTTTGCAGAGGATTGCAGAATTTGCTCACCAACTTTTGATTATGGACTGGTTTCCTTATCCCTTCCTCCAGAGGGTTGCTAGTCACATTTGTCAGCATCAGCAACATATTCATCTAGGCCCATGTTGTCGTTCGTTTTTCCACTAATTCCAACACCAATGCAATAACTATCATTAGTGGTTCATTATAGATGTATAATCCTCAATATCGTATGTATGCAAGGCATATCCTCATGCATTTCATGCATAAAACTTATAAAATATAATATAATTAGCAAGACAGGGGTTAAGGAATTTTCCCTTCCAAATCCCTCCTCTTTGCATGGAATTCCTCTTCCACATAATAGCTGGTTAGTCTTCATAGTCCTTGCTACCTCTAGGCATGTAATTCCTAGAATTGTCCATTTGACAGTAGCGGCCATCATTAGCACTTTGCTGCTCCATACTCAAATTATGGTGACTTTCCCTTGTTCCCTACTAGATAAGCTTTCCAATGCCTATCCACATGCTTCATTCTGACCTTGGGTGTGAAAACCACACCATTTCAAAAATAATGGCAAAACACACCACTGAATTTTGGTCTGGAATGCGAACTTCAGCCACCTAGGATTTTATTCTCCTTTTCAGCCTTGAAGCAGCTGAAAGACTACTGAGAATTTCACTGAAAAACCCCTCAAATATCTGAAAAATTCCACTTGAAACCCCAAAACTTTCCTTCCTCAAATTGGGCATCTTCCCAACTATCATTCCGACGTTTCAGTAGTCAGAATGACTAATTTCCTCCGCTGCTCATCGACGGCCATACAACTAACCCTTTCCACGGTATCGGAGGTCTGTTCATCTACACTTCTGGAATTTATCGACGATGCCAAAGGCTATCCTTTGGTGGTCAAACAGCTAATGTTTTCCGTTGTTTTAGATCCCCGTCCATCTAAGCTTCTAAGTCCTTTATCAGCGCTGCAAAAGCCATCATCGGCGATCAAATCCTCTACCTGTCTGACGGCTAGTTCTCTAAGCTTCTGAAACTTTAGCGATCTGATCTTCATCTTTCATCTAATGCTCATTGGTGGTCCAATCGACTAAATTTTTTCGACGTTTCGGGCCAATCCTCCTCTGGCTTCCGACGTATCGACGGACTGATCCTCTAAATTTCTCTGACGTGTCGACGATCCAATCCTCTAAATTTTTTCGATATTTTCTGTACTTTGAAAATTTTTCAAAAATTTTCTTCTTCCTTTTGCCGCCGCATCGGCTGCTTGATCATCTAAATTTTTTTGATGCTTCCAGCTCTTTGGAAAAACTTCCTCCCTCGTCCTCGTTGCATCAGCTGCTCAAACAACTAAATTTCACCTACGGTTTCTACACTTAGAGGAATTTTCAAAATTTTCTCTTTCAACCCTCTTCCGCTGATGTATCGACACCCTCAACATCTATTTTCTACCGATGTCTGTCACCACATCGGCGATCTAAACGACAAGGTTTCATCGATTTATTTAACACTTGAGAGAATTTTGGCAAAAAATCCTTCTTTCTCCTCAGCACTTTCACCTCTTTCCTACTACCGTATTGGCTTTTCCATTACCTAAACTTTGCCGCTCAATCAACTAATTTTCTCTGATCCACTTCACTAATCTTTGCTGCTCCAAACAGCTAATCTTCACCGATTTATTGGCTCAGAATTCTTCTAAATTTCTCCGATGAAATCGCCTGACTCCTCCACTGCTTATCGACACCTCGAACAACTAAGTTTTGACGACATATCAGCGGCCTTCGGCTGATTCCCTCAACAACTGCGGCTCTGGCTTCCTCTATTTTTTGCCAATGGAATCGGAAGTTCCTTCATCTAAATGTGCCAATGTTTGGTCAGTCTTCACCATCTTTCTTCCACCGCCATTGTGGTGCCTTCATTCTTTTCCATTCGCTTCGTCTGCTCAAAATTCCTCTATCTCTCGCCACCACTGGGGTTTGTATCGGAGGGGCTTCCAACTAAGTTCTCTGACGATTCGACGGTCTCAACACTTAGAAATTTTGTCAAAGGATTTCCTCTTTGTCGGCTTATTTCTCCCGATGACATCGGCTCTCAACACATCTTCATTTCTGCCATTGCAGCTCCCTTTCGGTGAGCCTCCCCTTTCTTTTGTCACTACCGCTGCATTGGAAGACTTCTCATGAAGCTCCCCACCATTGCGGCTCCATCTCTAGGTTATGTCCAACGATTTTCGTACTTAGAAAATTTTTGGAATTTTCTCCTGGGCAGAAGGCAACATGCCTCTGCTAACTGGTCTTTCATGGCCCATAGACGCTGATGCTGCAACCTGCAAGCTCTGATGCCACACTGTAACGTCCCCCACCCTTCGACCGGCGAAGAGGATGCTACTAACACCAAACAAATGGGAAAACAACCCCATGAACATGAACAGGGATAATGCTGATATTAAAAAGCTTAACATAATACACACTAAGACGCATAAAACGTTCAAGGACACATAGTTACTCAACATTTAGCGAAGGAAAACATGTTCATTAGAATTCATGAAATAGTAGATATAATTACAGAGATGAAATAGTCAGTAGTACTTATCTTCTTAATGAAGAACTCACCATGCAACCAGCTACGTCGTTGCAGCGTTCCACCCAACCATAGGCCAGCATGTTCATCAATCTCTCAGCAACACTGCCACCCCTGAGATAGGCATGATTCCTCAAGGAATAAGGGTCAATGCAGGCTTACACATATCTAAGGTACACATTTCAGCCAAACCCACACAATAGGGTTTACCAAGCCATCAAGGAGATAGGAAAGGCTAAATGCTAAGCTGGTGGCCTCAAACACCATTTTTCTCAAGCATACCTAGCCTCTAATCCCACTCTCAACAATCCAAATACCAACCACTACATACCGCAGCAAAACAACCCATTCAAAACTCTGTGAAGAAAGCAAGGACAACCGGGTGACAACCCCAAACAAAAGGTGAAACACAGTTCAAGTCCACAAGACAACTCAGAATTGTTCTTGGCCATCGCGTGGCCAAAACAACTCAACAACAACCCAAAACTAGGGTACATCAAAAGGCCATACTCACAATGAAAACCATGGCAACCTTACACAGTCCCAAAACAGGGGAGAAGTCCGATTCTCAATCTTGGGCAAAAGAATGACATAAACACAGACCTCAGTCTGATGAGGGAAACGACAAGGACCTTACATAGTCCATAGTTGGGACAGAAACATAACTCCCAACATAGACATGGGAGGACTCAACCAACGAATGTGGAAATCAACGGCCGTCCAACATCCAAAATCCCACAACACACAGCTCCTTAATGCAAATGAGCAATTCTTCACAGTCCAACAATGGTGGAGGTGAAAACACTGACTCTATGTGTTTTCAGGGGGAAATAACACAACCCAGTCAACTGGTAACTGGTGCGGGAGAGGGAAAGGCGAACCCCAATACAGAAATCACACACCCCTTAACTCAGCTCTGCATGAGGAATATTAACTAGCCCCCTGCGTGTCCCTATGTGAGAGTGAAAAACTCCGCCTATGCGTGAGGGTGAGCCGACAATGGAGAGAATGGTTTCGTGGAGAGAATGATGGTGGGGGTTTTTTTCTTTCCAACATGAGGTCAACCTGTTGGTGGAGTGTGCGTGTGGGCAAGGACTGACAGTCCTGCCACACTCCACTCCCAGCCATAACTGCCTCAACTACTCAACAAAACATTAAAGTGGTAGTTGGATAAGACAAGAAAAGATGGACAAATCAAACAGGGTGGTGACACATGGATTTTTCCCCCCATATCCCAAGGTTTGACATCCCCCACCCTTATCCTTTGGAATCACGCCCTTTTCATTTTAATGTTGCACTGTCGTAGCTGGCGGTAGGTTTATTTTAATTGATGTGCGTATTTACATGATGCCAATCTATAATGTGTCGGATAGCAGGATATACCATCGGCAACTATCCCTATTGCTGAAACATACACAACCAAATCGATGGTGGGGCTTTTTCCTTTAGCTCCTCACCACAATTAATTACATTATATACATCATGTACATTTAATGAAAACGGGGTCAAAACCGGGGTGTTACAATAGGTCTCATGGTAGTCCACTCCTTGGACTTATGAGAACCCTTTTGTAACCAGCCTTGCCTTATACTTTCAAGTTGTTCCATCAGCAACAACCTTTTTCTGAAACACCCACTTGCATTGAACTAATTTCCTTCCAGGTGGAAGGGAAACTAGCTCCCAAGTAGCATTTTTTTGAAGAGAGTTAAACTCTTCGTCCATGGAAGCTTGCCATCTCAGATATTTTTGAGCATGGTAGTAAGACTTTGGAACTGAACCTATCATTAAATAACAAGTTTCAGATAGTAAATCATCATAGAAAGAGAGCACAGTACCCGCTTTTTGAAATTCGGACAAGGTTCTTCTCGGATCAGCACGACTTCTGATGTTTTCCCCAGCGGAAGAAAGTGTTTTATTGGCCCAAGTTGGGAGATCTATTTGCACTTCAGAATATGATTCTGAATCTGATATTTATTGCTCATTGATATCAGATATCAGTTCTACAAAATCAGAGTCACCACCCCCATTTTTGTCACCCAAATTGTCAGTAGAATTTTCATTAGAGAAAATTTCAACTCAAAATGGGCCTTTTAACTCTAATTCATACTCCATGTCACCATGTGTTATCCAATGAAATTGCTTTAAATTTGAAATACCATATAGGTCTTAAAAACATTTTTAATATAAATTTGGAGATAGGTATAAAAAAACTACTTTTTTTGTTTGTATTTTTGAGATATCTCCTCATGGTTTTACTCAAATTTCAATCGGGAGAGCTCGTTGGATGTAGAACTTAATTCCACATCCAACGAGCTCTCCCAATCAAAATTTGAGTAAAAACAAGGGGAGATATGTTAAAAATACAAACAAAAAGTAGTTTTTTCCTTTTCTTCCTCCAAAATTAATAAATATTATTTTATTCTTGTAACTATTATTTTATTAATTTTTTTTAGGAGGCCCATTTTGAGTTGAAATTTCCTCTAATGCTCCAACTATCTCTAGCTCTTGGAGAGGCTCATCAAACTTAACACTTCTTTTGATGAAAATTTTCTTTGTTATGATATTTAGCATCTTGAATCCCTTGGATTCTTCTCGATATCCAATAAATAGACATTCAACACTTTTTGGTTGCAAAGATTTCCTTTTGTCAAATGGAAAAAGGCCCATGTAGTGGACCCAAACACCCTGAAATGTGACACATTTGTCTTGTGTCCAAAATAGGCTTCAAAGGGTGTCTTTCCCTTCATGGAGGAGTGAGGTACTCTATTCTGAATATGTGCTGCAACATTCATGGACTCATCCCACACCTTTTCAGCCAATCCCTTTTCTTCTATCATGCATGTGGTGATCTCCTTTAGAGAGCGTTTTTTCCTTTCTGCTACACCATTATGGTGAGCAGTGTAGGGAACAGAATGATGGATCTTGATCCCACTATTAGAACATATCTTCAGCATCTCAGTACTGATATATTCCCCCCCATTATCAGATCTTAGGGATCTGATCCTTTTCCTAGAGTCATTCTCAACCAGTGCTTTCAATTCTATGAATTTTTCTAAAACTTCTGACTTTTTCTTGATGAAAAACTCCCAGGTGTATCTAGAAAAATCATCTATGAAGGTGAGAACATACTACGATCCATTCATGGATGTTATGGGAATTGGTCTACTTATATCAGAATGCAAAAACCCCAAGATACTTGATGCATGGAAATCCTTCCCCCGATCAAACTTATGCTCAGGGTGTTTTCCCACAACATAACCCTTGCAAATTCCTTTGGTAGTTTTGATTGTTGGGAGGCCTTCAACCATGGAATTTTTTTGTAATTTCTTGAAGTATTTAAAATTTAAATTACCAGACCTCTCATGCCAGATTCTACTGACCTCATTTCCATGAGTCAGAAGAGCGGTGGGCTTTGCATCCGCCAGAAAATGGGAAAACTCATAGGCTTTTGCGTGATGGTTTGCAAATCCTTTTGCCACAAGTTTCTTGGATGCAATCTCATTGATTTACACATCATTAGGGCTGAAGGTTATTGCCTTGGGAACTCTAGTATGATTCATTTGATAGACACTCAGGAGGTTGGAGGCAATAGAGGGTACATATAGAACATTGAAAAAGGAGCCATGTTCAAGATTTACTGTACCTTGTCCTTTCGATATGATGGTGGAATCATCTCCCATGTGGATGGGGATGCTCTTATCGATGTCCAGGGAGGAAAAAGAACCTTTGATTTCCATCATGTGTTTCAAATCTACAGAGTCTATGAGCAAAGTTTTGGGCTTCGAGGTGCTTTCCATGAGAGCATGACCTCTTTCTTCTTGTGGATCCCGATCTTGATTGTCTCTTCTTTGAATATTCTCAGGGAGATTGATGTTCTTTCTCTCGAGGAGAGAAGTAATATCATCAAGTTTCTTATTTATGTAGGCATGATTAGGGTGGAAGCCCTTCCCGCAATAAGAACACTTGAATTTTTCCTTTCCTTAATGTCCTTTGTTCTTGTGTTTCTTAGAGCTGAAAGGCTTCTCTTGATGGTTCTTTTATTTAGGCTTTGGACCCTCTACTTTTTCCTTTGGATTCTTCTGCTTGTCTTTTCATTTTGAATCCCTTGGCCCTGAAGCAAACAAATATTGATCTTTTGATGATCTTTGGATCCCCATCTGAACAAGCTTATCATGCTCATTTGTAAGGGTCTTGATGAAGGCATCAAGAGAAGGAATTTTCCAATTTGAGGTAGTGAGCTTCCCCATGTGGAATGATGAAACAAAGACGAAATAGTCTGGACCCAATTTGGAGAGGATAGCTAAGATGAGTTGGTCATATTCCTTCTCCACCTTGCATTGCTTTAGATGGAGGACTAGATGCTTGAATTTTGTGAAAAAATCATTCATGGATTCAAAATTTATTGGATTTAGGGAGATCAACTCGTTCTCAAGTTGATAGATTTGAAGATCATCCTGTTTATCAAACAAGGTAGCGAGATGGTCCCAAATATCCTTCAGAGTCTTCAATCTCGAGATGTGGAAAACAATATCCTTGGATATGGACAAATGGAGAAATCCATAGGCCTCATCCAGTGTATTCTAGCATTTTATATTCTCTACAGCAACATTAGTCTCTAATTCTGTGTTCATGGTGACCCGATAGAGCCCTCTTGAATAGAGCTGAATCTCCATATCTTCCTTCCATTGATGGTAGTTGAAAGAGGTGAGAAGATCCATAGAATGAGCCATTGAGCTACTGTAGCGAATGCAAAGAACCTATAAAAACCTTCAATCAATACAATAAATTCACCGTAAGGTCAAACAACCTACACATTTTAGGTCTTCATCACACCCAACATAATTGATCAAGCAAGCCTGATCAATAATTCCTAAACTTGGGGTATTCAATGGTAAACCTTTTGCTTCTGGTGTAGTGTTTGAATTTGACCTTTTACTCAAATTTGCAGGCAAGATCCATCAAAAACCATGTTTTTGAAGAAAATAGATTTTTCTCGCCATAAGCTCTGATACCATATTAATTATGTCACAACAATATTGGAAAAAGTATAAACTCATAAGTGATTCAATTAACAAATTACACATGAAAATGATGCAATGATATTACAATATGAGGTTGCAGTTCTGTATAATAAATAATGGAGGGAATAATACAATACAGTCTCATGCTGAATGCATGAATGCCAAGCTATTTCGAATACTCAAGGAGGTCATTTGAATTACATGGATGAGTGTAGCTTAACTGAATGTCAAACACACTCAACACACTTAGTTAACCACTAAACTAATCAATAACTGGATGTCGCACCAAGTCCTAACTGAATCGAAGTGCAATGGATGACTGAGTCTAGCTGAATGTGACTTAACACATGTCACTACATGTCCAACTCAAGGTGGTAGTGCATTCCTAAATCCAAGTAGCTCTGATGGAGTTAACTAAAGTGACACTTGTCATGAGAAGTGGTTGGAGGTGCCCTAGTTGTCTTTAGTTCATAAATATTAACCAAAAATAGGAAAATAATATATGGAGGTGCCTTTACAAGTCATATTAACTGATTGTTAGGTGAAACAACAACCAATTAGAAATTAGGTGCACTTATGACACTCAGATCAACCCATAATTTCTCCCTGTTTGAAGGAGGAATCCCAGTTAGCCTCCCCGAATGAAGGAGAAGGCTTAGTTGGCATCCTTGACTGAAGAAGGGAATGGGTGTGCTCATGCTGATTTCATAGTGTGCTTATCTAATGCCAAGTAAGTCAATTAAACTTAGGATAGTGGGTAAATAGGACAAAATTGACCAAATAAGTGTGCATGTTGGGTAAATGACTCCAACACATATGGTAAATAATTATATGATGTTGTGCAGTATCTAAAATAATGGAGACACTCTAAAATAATGGAGACATTATTTGATGCCTAAGGAATTTGTGTTGTATTTTGACAATCATACTTTGTAGTTCATAAATAGTCATGCAACATTGAACTAGAGACATGTTAAATGGGTAGAATTTTTGTAGAACTTTACCTTTGTTATCAAACATACAAGTTGTAAGTCTAGTAAAGTTGTTGATGCTTTGACCAAAGTAATTCTTGTATTACAAGAAGTTAAGGTCAATACTTTGGGATTTGAAAACTTGATTTAAATGTATAAAGAAGATTTAGATTTCAAGGATATATATGCTTCTTGTAAAAATCCGGTTACCCATAACAGAAGCCAGTGGTTAGATTATATGTTGCAGGAAGGTTTGTTATTCAAGAATAGTAAATTATGTATTCCAAAATGTTTAATGGGAGAGAATTTGATTCAAGAAAATCATAGTGGAGGTTTATCAGGACATTTCAAAAAAGACGAGACATTTGCTGAGGTGATTAATTTTTACTTTCGGCCAGGCATGCAACATGATGTGAAGAAATTTGTTGGAATATGCAGAATCTGTCAACAAGTAAAAGGGAAAAGTCAGAACATAGGATTATATCAACCCTTGCCTATTCCATCTAGGCCTTGGGATTTCATAAGCATGGATTTTGTTTTAGGTTTACCTCTCACTCAGATAGGTCATGATTCAATTTATGTTGTGGTAGATAGATTTTCCGGAACGGATCATTTTATTCCATGCAAGAAGACTAATGATGCAACCAATATTGCTAACCTATTCTTTTTAGAAATTGTAAAGTTGTATGGGTTTCCTTTGAGTATTGTGTTTGACAGGGATACAATGTTTGTGGGTAATTTATTGGGAAATCTATGGAAGAAGTTGGGGACTAATATCAGTTTTAGTTCTACTTATCATCCTCATACTCATGGTCAGACTAAAGTGGTAAATAGGATCTTGGGGAATATACTGGGAATTCTTGTGTATGAGCATCCAAAACAGTGGGACTTGGCTTTATATCATGTCGAGTTCGCATACAATGACTCACCTAATAGAAGCACATGTATGAGTCCTTTTCAAATTGTCTATGGGATGCATCCAAGAGGTGTATGTGAAATTATATATTTCAGAAAGAAAGAAAAGAGAAGTGCATAGGGTGAATACTTTGCAATTAGTATGCATGAGATGCGTGAGAATATCAAAAAGATATTATAGGAAAGTGTAGAAAAGTATAAATAAACAACAAACTTGAAGAGAAGGGAAGTGAATTTTCAGGTTGGAGATTTAGTTATGGCCTATATTAAAAATGAAATATTCCCTAAACGAACTTATAACAAATTGAATCTTAACAAGATTTGACCTTGTAAAAGTTTCAAGAAGTTTTCTGCAAATGCTTATGAGATTGAGCTTCCTTCTGACTTTCA
Organism: Pseudotsuga menziesii; assembly: GCA_001517045.1. Lineage (NCBI taxonomy): Eukaryota > Viridiplantae > Streptophyta > Pinopsida > Pinales > Pinaceae > Pseudotsuga > Pseudotsuga menziesii. The sequence continues at coordinate 34,885 of LPNX011175485.1, forward strand.
AATTTCACCAATTTTTAATGTTTCAGATTTATATCCTTTTAAAGATGCAGGTATCCATAAAGATGGTGTAAATTCATATGGAGATGGTTCAGCTATAGATTGGAAAGGAAATTTTTTGCAGAAAGAACAACCTTAGATTGAATCCATTCTTGACAAGAGAATCCTAAGGAAGACCAGGAACAAAAACTTCTTTCAATACTTGGTCAAATGGAGAAATCAGCCTACTCAAGATGCATCCTGGATGAAAGAACAAGAAATTTCCAAGTACACTGTGCATCCTGAAGACTTAATGAAGAATTTTTTTCTTCCCTAAGAGTATGATGCAGGAGCATCCATCTCAGCTTGATGAATGTGCATCCATGTAGTCGCTTTTGGAAAGATTGAATTCATTGTTAGATAGATAGGGTTAGTTTTAATTTATAATAAGTGGTGGTATTCCCTTTGTCTCCTTGATCCCTGCGTGGAATTCATCAAGGATCGATCTTTGTAGATAGGGTTTTCTTTTATTAGGTTCTTAGATCCAACTTAGTCGAATTTGACATGTTTATTGATTGGTATAAGACATTGAATGAATGTGTTATAAAAGAATGACTGAGGCATGAGTGAGGTATAAGTGAGGTACACACATAAGTTTGAGAGAGAAGTTAATAAATAAGAGTTCTCTTTGTGTAATTGAACTTCTGAAATTTGATTAAAGAACAGAGGACAAGACTCTACATGTGTTTTGATAGACTCCATATATTGATTCATCTCATATTCACTCTTGTAAATCTGTGTATGATCTTTGTGGTTTTGTGATACCTAATTTCCCAATTATAGAAAAAAGTGATCCTTTAAGTGATCAATTTCACAAAATGAAGAAGACATATCTCGTAGAATATCGGATGGAAGGGAATGATCTTGAAGAAGATCGACGGTCACAATTCAGTTCTGCAGTAAATGCAAAAAAATTGATCATGATCCATAGTTGCAACCATATTGAATATCGAGAATGATCTTGAAGTAGATTGATGGCGTGGAAGAATTGTTGTGTGGAAGCCGGAAGACAGGAACATAGAAAATTCTGTTCCAAAACATTGGAATTCTGAGTTCCATTTTCTGCACCAGAAACATGAAAGCCTAGAAGTGCAAAAACTTAGTTGCAAAATATTGGAAGATATGAGTTCTGATATCCGGACCAAAATTCGGCAGTGAGGAATTGGAGTTCCGAAAACAAATAAATTCTTATCTTCAAAAATTGAAGTTCTTATTTCTGCATCCCACTAAAGTGTGCAAAGGCACAAGCATAAGGAGAAGTGTCGATGCAGAAGTGCAGAAGGAAGGAAATTGTAGTGTGAAACAGCTTAGAATTCCTCCATGGAAGGAAGTTAGACAGGGTAGAAGGATGTTTAACAAGAAAAATTTGGCATGTTATATTTGGATTTCAAGGGTTTTGAAGTCTAAATCAAATCAGTGCCATCAACACCAATATGAGAAAAGGAGAATCAATTAAATATTAATTAACAAGGGTTTCCCAATTCAAAGAGAAACTAAATGCTCTTGGAGACACCCATGATGAGGATGAACTAGTTATGAATTCTCTCAATGGTCTCACTAGACCTTGGGACTCATTGAAACAGACTCTGTGTGCCATAAAAGAAAGTATGAAGTTTTACATAGTACAGGAATATTGCATTCAAGAATAAGCTAGAGTAGCTAACAGAGAATCTCTACTTAGAGAAGATGATACAGCTCTAGTAATCCATACTAAAGTAAGAAAAAAAATCAAACTTCAAGAAGGGAAACCATAAGCCTTCAAACAAGAATTGTTAAAATAAAAAGAAGGATTACTCAAAGTATCAATGCTACAACTATCATAAGATAGGACACCTTTCTAGAGAGTCTCCATCAGCAAAGAAGAAGAACAACAACAATAGACATCATGATCATCTAGTTGAATATGAGGATGAGGAAGAAAGACATCAAAAGAGACTAACAAAATAGGAATATGTAGAAGAATATGTATTATTCTCTACACTCTATTGGTCTACAAAAACTCGAGAAGATACATGGCTTATTGATAGTGGTGCTTCAAAGCACATGACAAGGAAGAAGAAAACTCTATCAAGACTTTAAGAAAAGAACTCTCCTCAGAAGGTATCATTTGGGGATGACTATCAATTCCCATCAAAGGTGTTGGTGAATCAAGCTACAAGCTTGAGTCTCGAACTTCCATGAATATGAAGGAAGTACTGCATATATTAGGTTTGAAAAGGAATCTACTTCCCATCTCATCTCTAGATAAGAAAGGATACAGAGTTTCTTCTATACATGGACAAATACCTATGTGGTCCAAAGGAAAGACACTTGAAGATGATGTGTTCAATGGTGAAGAAGAAGGACAACTGTATAAACTCAAAGGATATCCAGGGACATCCCTTATCCATGAGACTATGAACTCAAGTTAATTGTGGCATAAAAGGATTTCTCACATCAACTACAAAGGACTGCCTAATGGGAGAAAGGTGGTAATAGGGTTACCATATCTGAATATTGATCATGAGGGAACTTGCAAAGGATGTGCAAGAGGAAAGAACATCAAGAATCCCTTTCTAAAAAGTGAAACAAATACTAAAGGTTTATTAGAACTAATTCATTCTTATGTATGTGGTCCTATTCCCTTCATATCATTAAGTGGATATGAATATTATGTCACATTTATTGATGATTATTCAAGAAAGACATGGGTATACTGTTGGAGTAATTATCCAACTTACACAATTTATTTGGTCAATTTTGGCCTAATTACCCACTATCCTAAGTTTATTGACTCAATTGGAATCATCATCATCACACCATGACATTAGCATGAGCACACCCATGCACTCCTTCAATCAAGGAAGCCAACTAAGCCTTATCCTTCAATCAGGGAGGCTAACTAGGATTTCTCCTTCCATCAGGGAGCGTTTCTGGGGTAATATGAGTGTCATAAGTGCACCAAATAGCTAATTGATTGTTGTTTCACCTAAGAATTTGTTAAGCCAAGTTGTAAAGGCACCTCCCTCATGTCATTATCTATTTTGTGATGATTTGGGTGAACTAGAATGAGTTAATGTGCCTCCAACAACTTCTGATGACCAATATCGGTGTAGTTCACTTCATTGGAGCTGTTTGGAGTTAATGATGCGCTACCACCTTCTGACTGACATGTACTTGAGTTACTTTAATTTAAAATCATTCATTTATTGCACTCTGATTTAGTTAGGATGCAGTTAAAGTCAATCATGGATAGATTAGTGGTTAACTAAGTGTGTTCAATGTGGCTACAGTCAGTGAAGCTACACCCATTGATCCAATATGAATGAACACTTTATAATTCGAATTGTCTTTCCATTCATGCATTCTGCATGACATTGTATTATTGATTTTATTCCATTATTGATTATACAGAGCTGAAACCTCCTATTGAAGTATTATTATGTCATTTCATGTCTAATTTGTATTGAATCTCTTGTAGGTCTATGATTTGCCTCAAGATTGCTGCAACAAAATTAATATGGTATTAGAGCCATGGAGGGATGAAGCTCATTCTTCAAAAACATGATTTCTTATGGATTTAGCATGCAAAATTGAGCAAAAAGCTCAAAATTTACAGCACTACACCAGAAGCCGAAGGTTTAGCACTTGATACCCCAAGTAAAGGAATTGTTGATCAATGCTTGATCAATTATGTTGGGTGTGATGAAAAACTGAAATGTGCAATTTGTCCAACCTTACGGTGGCTTTTTGTGTTGATTGCAGGTTTTTACAGATTCTTGACTACATTCGCTATATCATTTCCATGGTTTCTACTCTGAATTCTCTCACTCCTTTCAATTACCACTAATGGAAGGAGGATATGGAGATTCAGCTCTATTCAGAAGGGATCTACCAGGTCACAATGAACATAAAAATAGAGCCTAATGCTGCAGGTGAGAAGATAAAGTACTGGAATAAGCTAGATGAGGCTTATGGTTTCTTGTGTTGGCCTATCTCTCGATATCTTCTTTTCCACATCATGGGATTGAAGACTCCAAAGGAGATTTGGGATAAGATTGCTTCCTTGCTTGATAAGAAAGATGATCTATGGGTCTATCAGTTTGAAAATGAGCTTATTTCCATGAATTTAGGAAACTAAAAAACTATGAATGATGTTTTTACAAAATTCAAGCACTTGGCCCTTTAGTTGAAGCAGTGGAAGGTTGACAAGGATGATGATCAGCTCATCCTATCTATCATCTCAAAACTTGGTTCGGATTATTTAGTTTTTGTTTCTACATTCCATATTGGGAAACAGTCTTAAATTTGAAAGTGCCTTCTCTCGATGCCTTCATCGAGTCCCTCACAAATGAGCATGACAATCTTGTGCAGATGGGGATCATCAGATCCTCAAAAGATCAAATTCTATTTGCTTTGGGGCACAAATATTCGAAGGGTAAAGGAAAGAAGAAGAATCCAAAAGGTAAATTTTATGCTCCAAAGCCTAAAGAAACGAACTAGTAGCAAGATGAGTCTTCCATCTTGAAGAAACACATGAACAAAGGAAACCAAGGAAAAGAGAAAGTCAAGTGTTCTTATTGCAGGAAGGTATTCCACACTGAAGATTCCTACACGAAGAAGAATATTGATAAGATGAATTCTCTCCTTGAGAGAAACAATATCAATCTTCTAGAGAGTGTTCAAATGAGAGATAATCAAGATTGGGATACCCAACAAGAAAGAGGATATGATCTCATGGAAAGTACCTCGAAGCCCAAAGATCTGCTCATAGACTCTAGATATTCAAATCACATGATGGCAAGCATGGATTCGTTCTCATCCCTGGACACCAACAAAATCATTCCCATCCACATGGGAGATGATTCTACCATCATTAAGAAAGGAAAAGGTACAGTAAATCTTGAACATGGCAGTTTTTTTGATGTTCTCTATGTACCCTCCTTAGCTTCCAACCTCCCGAGTGTATATAAAATGACTCATACCGAAGTTCCCAAGTGATTAAATTTCATCAGCAATTATGTATAAATCATTGAGATTGCATCTAGGAAACTTGTTTCAAAATGATTAGCAAACCATCATGCTAAAGCCTATGAGTTTACCCATTTTGTGGCTAATGCAAATCCCACTGCTCTTTTAACTCGTAGAAATGAGGTCAATAGACTATGGCATGAGAGATCTGGTAATTTAAACTTCAAGTACTTGTATTAACTTTAGAAAATTTCCATGGTTGAAGGCATCCAAGCCATGAAAACTTCCAAAGGAATTTGCAAAGGTTTTATTGTGGGAAAACAACCTTAGCACAAGTTTGATCTGGGAAAGGCAAGCCATGCATCAAGTATATTGGGTCTAATCCACTCTGAGATCAGAAGAAATATGACCACCACATACATGAATGGATCTCGGTATGTTCTCACCTTCATAGATGATTTTTCTAGATACACTTGAGTTTTCTTCATCAAGAAAAAATATGAAGTTTTGAAAAAATTCATTGAGTTGAAAGAAATGGTTGAGAATTCCTTTGGGAGAAAGATTAAATATCTGAGATATGATAATGGAGGGGAATATATCATTTTTGAATTGCTGAAAATATGTTCATATAGTGGGATCAAGATCTAACACTACATTCCCTACACTCCCCAACAGAACGATGTAGCAGAGAGAAAGAATCTTGCCCACAAGCCTAATGACCACCTGCATGCATGAAGCCAAGAGTTTCGCTGAAAATTTATGGGATGAGGACATGAATGTTTCTACACAAATTCAAAAGAGAGTACCTCACTCTTATGTGAAAGGAAATACTCCTTTCGAATCCTATTTTGGACACAAGCCAGATGTGTGAAATTTTAGGGTGTTTGGGTCCACTGCATGGGCTCGAATTCTGCATGACAAGAGGAAATATTTGCAACCAAAAAGTGTTGAACGTTTGTTCATTGGATATCCAAAAGAATCTAAGGGATTCAAGCTTCTAAATATCATAACAAATCAAATTTTCATTGAAATAAGTGTCTGATATGAAGAGCCTCTGCAAGAGGTATAACTAGTTGAATAATGTTCTACTAAGATTCCCTCTTGTTCTGTTGATCAATTGGGTGATGAAAGTGGGAGTGAAGGCTCTTATTTTGCATAACTGATATCTCATATCAATGATAAATATATATTAGGTTCGGAATCATATTCTTAAGTGCAAATAAATCTCCCAAATTTGGCCAAAACAACATTCTCTTCTGCTGGGGAAAACATTGGAAATCCTGCTGATCCAAGGAGAACCTGGTCTTATTTTCAAAGAGCACGTATTGGTCTCTCTTGTCATGATTCATTGATGTCCAATACCTGTTATTTAATGATTGGGTCAGATCCTAATTCCTACTACCATTATTGGAAATATTCGAGATGGCAAGCTGCTATGGATGAACAGTTTAATTCTCTTCGAAAAAATGCTACTTGGGAGCTAGTTTCTCTTCCACCTGGGAGGAAATTAGTTCAATGCAAGTGCATTTTTTGGAAAAAGGTTTATGCTGATGGCACAACCTGAAAATATAAGGAAATGCTGGTTGCAAAATGTTTCTCCCAGTTCCAAGGAGTGGACTATCATGAGACCTTTGCACTGGTGGTAAAGATGGACTCCATCCGACTAGTTTTGGCCATTGTGGCATCCAAGCACTGGGAGGTGCATCATATGGATGTAAAGAGTGACTTCCTCCATGCAGACATGAATGAGGAAATATAACTGAAGCAGCCCAAGGGATACATATAAGATCCTTATTTGGTTCAAGTAGGTTCAGGAAGATTTGTTATTTGAATAAGGGAAGGAATCCAAACTAATTGAAATTTAACTAATTTGCGATCGATTTTTTAAGCTATTTTTATGCGATTCTTAATACATGCACAACATATTGTAAAATAACACTCTTATTATTTAGATAAATTATGTGCAGATATATTCTTACGCTTAAAGTATTCCATGTTTAATGAACACAGATTCTTCCACAACAAATGAATCTCATTTCTCTATCTATACAAGTCAAAATTATTTCAGAATTAGACCGGATGCTCTTCATTTCATTTCTAGGTTATTAAAATAAATTAAATTACATTCCCATATTACGTAACCATTTGTTCTTTTTATAAAGAAATGGTTTCTTTCAGACGAGATGCTCTTCATTTCCTTTCTAGGTTATTAAAATAAATTAAATTACATTCCCATATAACACAACCATTTGTTCTTTTTATAAAAAAATGATTGCTTTAATGGATTAAAAATCAGATTCTAACATATTACAAACCCTTTTTAATCAAGCTAAGAGACCATTTTGGATATTTATTCCAAAGAAAAAAAATCATATATATATATATATATATATGAAGAAGAGCGTTCAGACTATTCAATGCATGTGCTTTTTGATAAGTTTGTTGGTTTAGAGTTTGAGAGTCATTACAATAGGTCTTTACATGAAGCCTCAAAATATATGAAGAAGAAGCTATATATTTGAATCCATCCCATTATTTAAATGTTATCCCACATCCCACCCATATAAAATAACCCCAAATGTTTATATTACTATGTCAAATTAAAACCTCCCCTTTACTCCTTAATACGAGGCAATACATTTTTGAGGTTATTAAAAGTATTCAAACCCACAATATTCCCTAGATTTATTACAACCACTAATCTAGAATATCGAACACACTCTCCAATAAAAATATAGTTACTTTTTTTTTGGGTAATTTATCTTTTGATTTCAATACCATACCTAATCAAAACCACAACCTCATTAAAAGAAAATTGGAAATATTAATTCATATTTATGGTATTTTTTCTATAATTCTTATGGAATAAAAAAATAATAATTAAAACTTCAACACGTGCTAATTTGAAATCGTCTAACTCTCTTATATGTAAAGATCCTTTAATATAAAAAAGCATCTATAACAAACAAAAACATACAACCATATGTTCGTTACTACAACAAATCCTGAAATGCACAACATGAATATTATCTTAGAGTTATTATTATTATTTCGTTTAAAATATAAATTAGAACAAATCATGAAATGCACAACATGAATATTATCTTAGAGTTATTATTATTATTTGTTTAAAACATATATTAGACTAAATTTATGGTAAAACATAAACCTCTAAATTTTAGATACAAATTAAAAATTAATAAAAAATAATATTGATAATAATCAAATACTCTTAATGGTCTCATTATTATTAATAATAACTCAACTACCTGGCAATACTCAATGGTAGATGGGACAATTGTTATTTGATGTTGATATTGTCAACCACATCGAAATGCAATCTTGATGGAATAGGTGACTGGAGTGGAGCTGACCCCCTGCTTATTCAACTTACACACTTTATTGGTCAATTTTGGCCTAATTACCCACTATCCTAAGTTTATTGACTCAATTGGCATCATCATCATTAGACCATGACATTAGCATGAGCATACCCATGCCCTCCTTCAATCAGGGAGTCCAACTAAGCCTTCTCCTTCAATCAGGGAGGCTAACTAGGCTTCCTCCTTCAATCATGGAGCAATTTTGGGGTGATATGAGTGTCATAAGTGCACCAAATAGATAATTGATTGTTGTTTCACCTAAAAATATGTTAAGATGAGTTGTAAAGGTTCCTCCCTTGTGTCATAGTCTATTTTGGGATGATTTGGGTGAATTAGAGTGAGTTAATGTGCCTCCAACAACTTCTAATGACCAGTATCGGTTATCAGGAATATTGCACCTTCTGCGGACAGAAGTTGTTCCTCTTGGCTGAATGGTTCAGATCCGGAACAAATGAGTGAACGACAAAGGAGGAAGACCTTCCCTGAATACTGTAGACACCTGGAATACTACTTTGATTGTGAACTTCTGTACCTGCAAATAGATCAAACATGCAAACACATCAAAGCTACCAGAAAATCATCTACTTATCCATGGTAGTGACTAAGGAACCTAACAACATGTACATGTGAAATCAAAACAACAATAATGTGTGACGAAAATCAGCTTTGCATTAAGAATGTATGGAGAAGATTACAATCGTTTCCTTAGTGTCGACAAACCCCTCCATGAGACAAACGCTTCATCCCCATAAGCTCCAACTTTGCTCTCTATGCTCTCCAATGACTTGGACTAAGTGGTCAATCCAACAGCATAACAATACCTCTATAGTTCACCCCCTCAACTATGCACACGAGCTTGTATTTTTAATGCTCAATGGATATGAATAGTTGAGAGAATTGTGGGTGAGGTGGATCCAAGATCCTACCATGGGGGATTTTGAGCTCAAACTAACCCATAATGATAGGTATAAGGGAGGGCCGGAGGCTCATGATCTAGAAGCCTCGAGAAAATTCTATTTTTCTCATTTTATCCAGGGTACCACTTTTCTTCCCTTATGACAGAGCAGTTTATATGAGAACCACTTTTATACCAAAGACCATACGTGGTGGCACCGGTTCTCAAAAATACAATACAGGCAGTGCTGAGCAAGGTATCACTCATTGAGCACAGGGAAAGCACGGTGCTAGGTTTTTTCAAGTAGAATTGACAAACAAAGAAAGTTTCTACTCTAAGTGTTGGGATTAAGAGAAAACATGGAAGTTAAGGGTATTATCGCATGATGGTGATAGGATTTGGGTATAACAGAATGACCCCCAAAGCATGAAACTTAGAGGGATACGATAAGCGAGATCTTTGAGAGAACAAGTTGTCACTTCGAGGTGAAAATGTCAGCTCGATTGGAGAATGTCGTCCAGTAGGGATTCGTAGTACATCAATACCTTTGAATCATAGACAAATGTAACCAGCTCATGGTTGTGGACCAATACAAGGCAGATCCATGAGAGGAATAAACAAGCATGGCTACTAGAATACAATGTAGATCCATGAGAGGAATAAACAAGCATGGCTACTAGAATACAATGTAGATCCATGTGATAGAGGACTCAAACTTGGACATAACTACCAAACATACAACGTAGATCTGTCATATAGATGGAAATTTGAGCATAGCCACGACCATACAAATGTGGATCCATGCTAGATATACAAAACTCCATCGCAACCTAGGGAAAGCAATGAGTGCTAAACAAATACCCAGGGTCTTCGTCTTGTCTTCCACAAAGTACGATTCTATCCATGTTATTACAATGATCTAAAGTCGAACATGGTAGAAACCACTTGATTACTGGCCAATGATGTGAAATGTTAACAAGTGTGAGGGAGATCACCATTGATGTCAATGATTCCCAAGGTACCCTACTACAACCTACTGAGTGTGAATAGATGTCTTGATGTCGAACACCCAGTCGATTCTATCGATCAAAGGTCAATGATGTGAAGCTATGTCAAGAGAGAGAGAATCTGTCATTAAGGCATACAGATATCAAGGTACTAATTTTTTTTTCTAAGACTATATCCTGGATGATGATCTGGCATCGATGGGAATAGTTTTGTGATGAGTCCAACATCAATGACATGAAACTTGGAACATAGTTCTGGAATGATGTGAATGTAGTAAGCATAAGACTAACTCAAAAGTTGGGGACTATGATTTTCAAACTATATTCATTATTTTCCTCATTATATTCATTTATAATGCACGGATAGGTATGGATATTGTAACATTGATTCTAAATTGGGGAACTATGATTTTCAAACTATATTCATTGCGGTCGTCATTGTATAAATCATTTTTGTGCAATTAAAAATAATTTGGAATAATTTATAATTAAGTTGAAGGGGTCTTTATTTCAATTGGATTTAGTCCTTTCAATGTTCAAAATGTATAGTTTAAATAATTTTCACATTTAAATCAATTGTTTTTATTTCTGATTAGTGAGGCAATTAATAAATGTTCTGACACATCTAGGTAGTTTTGGTTTTTCCAATAATTTTTAGCAATGTTGTACTCGATTCAAGACTCTGAAGTCCACTACTTAATCGATTAAATTTCAACAATCGAATGTCTAGTTTCCACTTGTAGCAGTAATAAATCTTTGGGGGCTAGTTGCACTTGTTACATAGGAGTTATGGTGTATTGGTGAAGGACAATAGGTAGCGTAACCTATTGAACTAAACATGAGGGAATAGTTAATGCTTCCATGGTTGCTCCCAGGATAAAACAAAGATTCTAGAGGAAGAATTTGAGGATTGTGCATCCAAATGCAATTATAAATCCCAAATCTTGTTTAGAAAGGGGATTTGGTTGTTAAGTATTGGAAACTTTGACAAGGTCTAGAGAGAGGAGATATGAGAGCGATAGAAAATCGTGTGTTGAGAGACATGCACGTGTTGTAGAGAGTGAGAGTGAGAGTGAGCATTCGTAGAATAGAGGATGAATAATTCCCTCACGCACATGTTTGTTGTAACATTTGATGGTCATTTAGAATTAACCCTTGGAATATCTCATTGTAAAGATATGCATTCATTTAATTGGAAGGCCATACCTCTTGACACATGCGTGCATTGTCTTTTTGTTTTTGTTCCCATTGCATAACTCTAACTTGCAAGCGCCCGATCAACCCCATTTTCACTAGTTGGTAGACCTAGGGTGTGCGCTAGTTGGTATCATAGAAGGAAATGTTTTATTGCATGAAAGGAAGATCGGTTGTGATTAGAGCTAGATAATGACTCCAGTTGCATTTGGGTAGTAGAATATTTGATTCTTGAGTGGTGAAATGGATTAGAGACGTGTAAATGTTCATGGTAGAAGGCAACGCGAAGGCGTAATGTCACTATTGACAATGAAACAATCAAGGAATGCATTCATACTATGAGAACATTGAAAAATGAGCCAACATTTATGAAGGAGGACCAACAACAAGGATTTACCATCAAAACTCTTGACCGCGGTGATGAATAAGTCAAGGATATAGAGGTTCAATAAAAAGATGAGTTAGAAGACATGGAAGAGAGGATACTAATTTTTTTCTCAGAGATGAGGGGTAAGGCTAAGATATATTTTCCTATCTACTCAGGGATCCTAAACCCATAATAGTTGATAGAATGGGTCAGAGATATGGAGAGATACTTTGACATGGAACAGATCGAAGAACCCAAAAAGGTAAAAGTTTTTTGTTTGAAGTTAAAAGGACATGCTTTGTTATGGTGGGATAATGTGCAGGACGAAAAAGTAAAGAAACACAAGGAGAAAATAAAGGCTTAGGATAGGATGGTCTCCAAGTTGAAGGATATGTTCCTTCCCATCGACTACGTTATATCTTTATTAAGGAAGCTACAAAACCTACACCAGAAGGAGTTGAATGTGAAAGATTTCAGAGAGGAGTTTTATAGACTGTCGATTAGGTTGAAATAGACCAACAAGGGAGAAGAGGAAGACACCAGATACATAAATGGATTGAATTATTCCATAATGGATGAGCTGAGCCTCTCAAAGCTCAAAACAATCTCTGAAGCCTACTAACCAGCATTGAAGGAAGCAGAGAAGTTTTCGAGGAAGACTTCAATGAGTAGAGGAAAGTTGACTTCTCAAAGTCAGAAATATTACACCTCTAGAGTAAAGTATCATGAGGCAAGGAGAGAAAAAATTTGATATGGTTGCTGAGAAGAAAGTACGACCAGAGGTGACACATCTAAGTACCAAGGAGGAAGTGGAAATCCTAGAGGTTGAGGAAGTGGTGGTCATAGAGGGTAATTCAGAGGTTGATGTCTAGAGCATTTTAAAGTTAGATGCTACAAGTGACAAGAGCTAGGACACAAGGGATATGAGTACCCAAAAATTTTGTGTACTGCAAGTCGACAAGAAGGGAGGAGGGAATGATATTGGTTCGACTGCAAAGGAAAACTTAGGAGAAGTGGCATCAAATAGATGTTCAAACTTGACAACCCAGTGAACACTATTGCAGTTGATGTGATAGGAGGCAGTGGATCCAATGTAGAGGAAGGAAATATTCAAGACATATGTTGTATGACCATAGTCGATGGAGGCATGATCGATAATTTGGTCTCAACGGTGGTAATAGACAAGTTGGGTTTAGAGGGTCGACCACACCAAAATGAATATAAGGTGTCGTGGTTGTATAAGGGTCATATAATGACACAAAAATGCTTGAACAACATTAACATTGGAGGGTCGTAGAACATTGTACTATGTGATGTGATTCTAATGGATCCATGTCACCTACTGTTGGGTCAACCATGTTAATACAACCAAAATATGTTATATCAAGTTCAATGGAAAATAGTAAGAGTCAAGAAGGATGGTAGAAGGTTATGACTGATTCCCTAGCTTAAATAGTGTAGAAATAATAGATCAATGCTATGTGCAATGATGCTAAGAAGGAGCACAGGAAATAGATCTTGCTACTAAGAATTCTCACAAGCATACACAGGAAAATGAGAGAGAAGAAAAGAGACTGAATCACATGAATGAAGAGATGAATATTGGTGTGTATCCTTCCATTGAATAATTATGAATAATAGAGTACATAAATAGATATTCCCTCATAGGAAAGTCTAATTGTATGGAAACAACTCATAAAGCTCAAAAAGGCTGACTTACACAAATATAGCAAACCCCCATAGGTGGATAAAGCACTTGCTAAATCTATCAAGGACCTCACGAGTTGGAAAAAGCATGAGTGAGTTGTCAAGGAGATGGAAAT
>LPNX011175485.1:51028-63091 GCA_001517045.1 Pseudotsuga menziesii
AGTTGAGTAACCAAGCAAGGGAAAGCAACTATTGGGAAAAGTGAGTGTTGATGTGTTCAAAAAAGGAGTTCCTAAAGGGGGAATATAAGGAACAATGTTTATTTGCAGTGATTCCCAGGAGCCAAGTGTTGACCATCCAACTGAGAAGATTTCAATGGACGTCGAAGAAGTAATGTTGTATTTTAAAGGAACAATGGTCGATGAGATGTTGACTGTGTTGGAATGGGGTTGAAGCGGACAAGGCATGCTCCCACCATCAACATGAAGGGCATTGACAAGGAAAAAATTCAACCGCAGAGGATAAAGAAACTGACAAACACATATATTTTGGTTGAGTTAGTTAGAAATTGGTTAAGTGAACCATTTTGTAACGACCGAGTGAGCCTATAAGTAGATTTAGAATTGTAAATCTTAAATTAATTATGAAGGATACTATCTTTGGAGATCCATTTTTAGCATTGGTTGTATAAAGACTCTTCTGCGTGTATTGAATTTAATCGTCATTTTGGATCTCCTGGTTTGTAATGTCTTCTTTTTGTGGATTATGTCATATCGTAAGAGGTTTTTAGTATGAATTCTGTTTTTATAGAATATTTTCTGCATTATTTGGTAAGATCTGTGTCGATCTGTGATGGATCATATACGCTGATGAATATGAGTTCATGAATAATTATGCTACATCTAGGTCTTTCCCTTTAATATTATGTGAATGATACAAAGTATCAGAGTACCTCTTAATTTATTGGATGTTGATATCTTTGTCGATCTGACTATTGGTTAATGCGGATGTGAATCATAATGGTAGTAGTATTTGTCGATCTAAATCTAGGTTAATGTGATTGTGAATTGTAATGATAAGTAGATATGGTTGATGGTGCGGTTGCATTGTATTTTTTGTGATCCTATATTTTTGGGTGATATTGTGATTGGGTGGAAGATAATACGAAGTCCTCTCCACACTGCGGAAACTTGGTTCATGCATCCCTCCCTAAGACATCTATGGTGAGACTACGTCTACTTTGCATGTGTTTTTAGGAAGGGTAAAACCTCTCCATGCCGATGTTTAGGGACTCTATCTTGATGGTTGTTGACAACAGTGCGAAGTGAACCCATGTCGAAAGAACAATGTCAACAAATGGTTTCGTTGTCAGGACCATAGTACAAAGACGAAGAGGACATATTGTGGCATCCAGCGAAACCTAAAATCCATGATTGGTTAGGCAAGAAAGCCTGAGAGTTTACAGAAGAATTGAACGAGAGCTCGATATTAACAAAAAAAATTGGTTGGGAAAATATATCTACTTGGACATTCACAAAATATTTTCCTATGAATTTTTTATAATGTTGTATGAATGGTTGGTGGAACCTACTTTTAACAAGAATAATTTCTAAGGAGGCGAGCATGATCAGTGGACAGTAGAACTAATATAGCAGTTGTGAAAGGTGAACAACAAATCTTCAAGGGTTTTCAACGTGTGGGTAAGAAACATTTTGGAAGAGTACATTCCTAAGTTCGCTTTTGATACAATACAATATTACAACAACGCATAAAGGGAATTTTTTAAGGCACCAAGGGGTTTATTTCTATTGTCATTGAAATTATGGATAAAGATGCTCATTTGTGAAAAAGGGATATTAAAGATGAATTCTGACAAGTAAATCCATGGTGTGCATAGCTTATGGGTGTTGTGAAGGTAAGTGTTTGATGGAACGATACATGATATATGGATTGAAGTCATGACGAGACTATGAGGGAACCTATGGAACAGTTTGGTCACCTACGAAGTGGGGTTAGGTTCTGATAAGAAAAGAGGAAGAGGAAAGAGGACATTCCTAGTGTGACCAGAACAAAAAACAATGTGAATGGACCACAACAGACTAAGCGACCCTACAATGACAGGGGAAACAACCAAGCTATTCTCGTACCTGAGGTAGGTGTTAGAATTTTTTCATTTAATCAATATGATCTAGGAGCTTATCTAAGAGAATAACATAGTCACAAGAGATAAGGCACATAAAGATTTTTCCTCGGGGAAACCATAAAGGAGAAAACCTCGCAACTTCCTTAGAGATAGAATGAGAACCAGTTGCAAAAGTAAAACACAAAGACACAAAGATGATCTTCGACACCTGTTCTCTCTCTCACTTGTGAGAGATCCTCTTATCTCACTCATGCGCTACAGTTGAGTGATTGTGCAAATAGAGATTCTCACTCTCTATTTATACTATTTTTCCACTTTCCAATTACTTACCAGCGCCAACCTCACTAGGAGTGTCTAATAACCTTAGTACCCCTCAAATGTGGGGACTATTGCCCCAACTTACAAAAGAGGGTTAACCTATATGAATTTTCATGAATTTATTATATTAATGATTATCCCAATAGGAACATCAGGGTACAATGAAATACAATATAAGATATACAAGTGAATTGTAATGTCCCAAAATATTGAATTTTTTTTTTTATTAGGCTAGTAAAAACTACCTTTGCGGATCATTATTGAACTTGCGGAATATAACATACGATGGATGTACCATTGTTTGGTCGTAAGTTGTTCTTACATTTTATCATCTTACTTCCAGCTGTGAATATTATTTTATTTTACTTACGATGTCATAATGCTTGTTTGGTACATTATTCTTATAGTTATACGTTATGGTGTATGTGTCATTACTCAATTATATGCTTCGTTCATTTCTACATAGTCTTACTTGTTATTTATATGGTTCTAACTTAAGTTTTTTTCTGGAACTAAAGTGGGTGGATTGGCGGGACTAGCTCTCCCATGACAGTTTGAGAGGTAAAATGTTCACTTGTCTAGCAGGATTACTTAGTTTGGTTTGAACTAAGGCACCTCTTGTATTTCATATGCAGATTATACTTAGCGATGGAGATTTAAAGAGCGCTGATCATTTTGATCTTTAACATACCTACTATTTGTTATTACGCTTCCTTATATACTCAGATTGATAGCAAGGTAATTACTATCTTCATTCATTATTTAACATAGATAAATTATCTATTTGATACCTTCTATTAATTTTGTAATTTCGGATTCACTGTTTATCTCTTAGTATATTTAGATTTTATGTTTTCTTTAATAAAAGTATTGACATAACTTTTATTATGTGTTTGACAGCTTCACAATTTGTTGGTTAAAGGCCCATTATTGGATTATGGATAACGAGGTTACCATGGCATATTTCAAATGCCATGGTTCTTAAATAGTAATATGTGTACAAATCCCTCGTGCGTTTTTTTATTAATGCATTGTGATTATTTAAAACTTGGGTTTACATATGGCATTCAACCTTCACAATGAGTCTGTGTATTGTTACTTCCATTATTGTTAATAGTTAATTGAATGGAAATGATAGTGACAACGAATGGCTTGGGGCCATGCCATGAATGGTATGAGCGCCCTTCCATGATAGCTACGATAACATAGAAGGTTTAGGATTCATGATTTGGTTTTTAATATGTAATGTGGATTTATAAATTTTATATTTTTCACATTTAAAATATATGATCTTAGGATCTTATCTGAGAGAATAACAAGCACAACAATCAATAACAAGAGACAATGAACAAAAAGAAACCCCCTCTTGACTCTTGGCCTTCCATATGCCTCAAGGTCCTTCCATATGTCATCATCACATTTTTTCAGGTATTTCTTGTTTTTGGGGTAGCGGGGCCCATCAAAAGTATCCCGATTGGGTACTCGTTGGATGTGGAATTTAATTTCACATACAATGAGCTCTCTTGATCAAAATGTGAGTAAAAACATAGGGATATATGTCGAAAATACGAATAAAAAGTAGTTTTTTCTTTTCTTCCTCCAAAATTAATAAATATTATTTTATTATTTTAACTATTATTTTATTAATTTTCCTCAGGAGGCCCAATTTGAGTTGAAATTTCCTTTAATGCTAGCATTGAAGGAAGACAAGAAGTTTTCGAGGAAGACTTCGATGAGTAGAGGAAAGTTGACTTCTCAAAGTCAGAAATATTCCACCTCTAGAGTAAAGTATAATGAGGCAAGGAGAGAAAAAAGTTGATATGGTTGCTTAGAACAAAGTACAACTAGACGTGACATGTCTAAGCACCGAGGAGGAACTGGAAATCCTAGAGGTTGAGGAAGTGGTGGTCATAGATGGGAATTAAGAGGTGGATGTGTGGACCATTTAAAATTCATCTGCTACAAGTGTCAAGACCTAGGACATGAGGGATCTGAGTACCCAAAATTTTTGTATTTGAGCACCCATTAAGCAGCAACCTTATAGGTTGAATCCAAGGTATAAAGAGAAGGTGAAAGCTAAATTAGATAACATGCTCGATGCAAGAATCATTGAACCTATTGAGGGATTAGAATGGATCATCCCTATAGTGATGTAGGATAAGAGGACAACAAGCAAAGTTAGGACATGTGTCAACCTGAGGAATCTAAATGATGCATGCATGCACGATCCATTTCCAACGCCGTTTACAGATGTAGTACTTGAAAGCGTTGAAGGGCAGGAGATGCATTCATTCACCGCTAGATTTTCTGGCTATCATCAGGTCAGAAGTGTGAAGGACAATCGACACAAAATTACCTCCGTCATAGAATGGGGATGCTAATAGTATATGGTAATTCCCTTTCTACTCAATAATGCTCCTACTATATTTTCTCGAATAGTAGTTTTTTATTTTAAATATTTCATACATTAATTTCTTCAAGTCTACTTTGATGATTGGACTGTGTTTTGTCTAGTAAGAGACCATATTGAGAGTTTGCGCATGATGTTGGGCCACTGTCACCAGTATTAGATCGCGCTTAATTCAAAGAAATGTATTTTTTTTGCCACCATTTGGTGTACTGTTTGGACATGTCGTGTGTCATGACACAATTTTGTCCAACCCAACAAAAGTTGTGATTATTCTTGACTTTCCACCACCTACATCAGCCATGCAACTCAGATCAATGTTAGGACACACAGGCTATTACAAAAAATTTATCAGGGGATATGTAGAGATAAATGCACCTATGGAGAAATTGTTGAAGAAAGATGCGAAGTTCTAGTGGACATAAGCTTGTCAAGAAAACTTATACAAATTAAAGAACAATAAGGCCATCATGCCAATACTGGTATTTCTTGACTCGAAGAAGCAATTCCATGCCCATGTTGACGTGTTGTCTGTCCAACTCGACATAGTCCTGACACAACCACGAGACGGTATGCCTTACCACCCTATTGATTTTGCTAGCAGAAAACTGTCAACGACAGATAAAAGTTACACAATGACATAAAGGGAAGGAATCACCATGGTCTATGTGCTTCAAAAATCCAGACATTATTTGTTGGGTGGACATTTCAAAATGTACACTGATTTATTCAGTATTAAAATTATTGGTCAACAAGCCAGTGTTAGGGGGGGATACTTATTGATGGATCTGTTATCAGCCAAAATGGCACTTCTCCGTTCGAGTACCGACATTCCTCATGTTGGTACACAAAAGGACAAATTAGGATTGAAGTGACCAAAACACTATAGGTGTGCATGACCTTTGATGCATTATCCTCAAGCCATCCTTATATATTTTTATTTTGATTTTTGGGTTTCATACGCAACTATATGCATTGCAACTCGCATATCATACATGAGTATTTGTATTGCAACTTGCGTATACTTGCATACGCGAGTTCCCTTTGAGCAAAATGTGTATTATACACGAGTTGCCTATATTAATACCCACATATACCTTAGTTTGAAATAAAAAAATATAAATCAAGATTAAATGAGATTATTTGGGTCCTAATTCATAACCATCCCAACTATCTCAACCAGCCCAACCTCCGAAACCACTTTATTTCCCAAAGTATAAATAAAGGCCTTGGGGTGGGGACTAATGAATCAATTTTGGAGAGGAAAGTTATTCTAGTGGTATACCTTCAGAATATTAGAGTAGAAGAACTCAAAGTCCTTTGGTTGTAGAGGAGTCCTTGTGTCAAAAGCTGGGTTGTAGAGTCTTATCTTATTCACCCCTTGTCAATAAAGAGATTTCTTCTTCCAATCTTGTATTGTGTCTATTTCATGTATATCGGTTTAATGAATATGTTTGACTATATTGTCTATATGGTTTTAATCTAACGTATGATATATATATATGCATGAGATATTACTTGAAGGATTTTCTCTTTTTAGGTGAAGAGGTGCATCCATAGAAGCTTTGGAAATGAGTGGAGTGAGAGAAGATCAAGCTTGGATCAACCGTAGTTAGTTGGGTAAGTAAAGAATTTATTCCTTTTCTCTTTCCATTCTTTGTAAAAAGCTGATTGTCTGCAACTTAGTAGTAAGTTGGTAACCCTAGACCCTAGGTTACAAGGGTGCAACATCGTGAATAACATAACTGGTGACTCCATTGGGGAGTCCATCCTACTGTGGGTTCATCCTATAGGTGGTTTACTAGTATTTGCTTTGATTCTGAGTGTGGTATTTTTATCTTGATTTTGATTTGTAGTGTAGTGTGTCCAGATACCTTTACTATTTTTTCTTTGAATTTTTTTTTGTTTTATACATGGGTTGTTGTTATACACAGTCACGTATAACAACTTGTATACACGGGTTGCTCTATAAGACAGTTGCATATAACCTGTAGTAGCATAAAATTTTGGTAGGGTTTGCTTGTCCCTGTCTTGGTTGATTTTTGTCTGCTTAGAGGTCTTCTGTTGTTGGAAGAACTCTGTAAGTCCAAAGTCTTGTATGCCATACTTTTGCTTGTTGTTAAGCCTTTGAGTTTTCTTTGTTTGAATCTTCTTTCATCTAGTGATTTGAATTCGTTTCTCATGCTTGGTATATGAGTCTGGTGTTGTGTTTCTGAGTCAGTGATCAGGGCTTTAGATACCTTATACTCTGTGCTGATGTGTGTAGTATCAATTTGCCACTTGTTATTTAGTAAATCTAGTGGATTTTATTCATTAGTTTTTTCCAAGTCAGGTTTTTCACCAAGTTTCCTTCCCATTTGGTTGAAGTTGGTTATTGTGGGTCCTTTATAATTCTTTTTTCTTTTTATATGTTGTGATTATTCAAACTCGCTCAAAAAATTGCATTTAGATGCATTATAGTTTTTGAAGAATTTGAAAAAGTGAAGAAAAACATCTTATGTTTTTGCATGTAGTTGCACTTAGTATTTTTCTTTTCAATATTTTCAAATAAAATTTCAAAAATTATAAAAAGAAGTCTTAGTTTTATGACACTTAGTTTCAATTTCATTAGCTTACATTTACAAAAAAAAGAAAAGAAATTTTGGTTTAAGTAATTGCAATTTGCTTTGGAATTTTCTTTATGCATCATTTTTGCTTTTTCTTATCAAGTCTATAATATCAAAGTCCTTCACACCATTTACCTTCTGACTAAGAACAACCCTTCAAATGAACGATATAATTTAAAATCTATTAGTAAGTTTTATTTTATAGGGTCATACACCAACTAGCTTAGGCTAGACTTGTTGAATAGGAAGTTTAAACTCTCCACAAGTGTTTAAATTTATATGTAGTTGGCCAATCAACAAGTAAACCATTTTCTATGTTGATTGTATCTGGGAAGATCCTCTCAAATGGGAGTTAAGCATGAGACTGTGTGGAGGATTGGACTAAGGATATAACCCTATGATTCCGTTTTAAATCTTAGACCAAGGTTTTTGCACATCTAGGGATTCTATCTGATATAAGGTTTCAGGATTTGCTACCATGCCCATGCGTACGAACCAGTTTTGCGACTATCCTCTAGACTGTCAATATAGTTGAGGTAGCCTTTAGTCTCTCTGACATCTAAGGTTCATATACAAGTACACCAGAAGGCTATTTCTGGTCGACCTTGGACAGGATTGGAAGGCAACCCTTGTAGAAAGTGTGGGAGCACGGTGGGTGATTCCTCCACTTGGGACTAAGAACATATTCAAGGATGCCAAGTAACTGTCTCTTAGATTTCTTATGGAAATCATATCTTATAACCCTCGTTCTTGTTGTGACTTTAGGAAATTTTGTAGTGATTGCTCTATGGTTTATTTGTGTTTAGCCGGCCTTGGGGTGTGAAGAGTCAAAATTTCAATCATGGAGGACCAACCTCTCAGAAGGTCAAGAAGGTTGCAAAAAATTCCTTTGCTTGTCAGAGTGGAACCTTCACTGCCCCCTCAAAGGCGGATATTAGACATAGACAGTTCTTTCGAGCCGGTAGGAATTAGTGAAGTTCTGGGTGAACCAGAACTTAGGAAAAACCAGGTTGATACAACCATAGTAGAGATAGAAGACTTACAGGATGACAAGTTTGTGAGAAAATTTAATTCATCTCTTACTGACCTAAACAATCTAGTGATCATCCAGGTTCCTTATTTCAATTCACCTGTGATTGGTGTTCCTATGGGAAAACTAATGTCTAGTGCAGGAGAATTTCCTTCTACCTCTACCTCAACTGTTCCAGATGAAAGAGTGCCACCTCCCCTAGTTGGTGCCCCTATAACAAATATACCTACTAATCCTTTAACTCCATCTATTTGAGTGGTTCAACCATCGGCCTCAACGAATGTAGTAGGCATTTCTGGTGGGGTGGTCACTGGGATCCCTAGTGTACCTTCAGCTTCAACTTCTTTTTCACACACTACTCAGAGTGGTACGGTTGGATCTTCTTCATTTATCTAGGGTTTCCCTTGGAATGGGGGAAACACTCCCCCATCCACTCCATATGTAGGGGTGCAGTTCAGAAACACTAACCCTTATGATCAAGGTTTCAAAATGCCGGTTTCAGCTCATTTTACGAGCTCTCCTTTTTCGCTTTTTAGTGAAGGGATCCCTGCTCATGTTTTCTAAAATCTAGTTTGAACTGGGGAAGCTCAAACCTCATACACTACACCACATATGAAAAATACACTAGCTTATGGGTGGAATCCTTCCCAAAGTTGTCCAACTATTTCACGACTGGCAGTTGGGGGAAACCCCGCCTTTACATTTGGGAACTAGGGGGCAAGTCCTTCTACTTCCCAAGCTAGTACTTTTCATGCTCCGGTTAGGTCCAAGCTTCCTTTCCTAGCAACTTTGAATTTTCCAGATTTGTCCAAGTTAATGAATGACCCAATGAGACATGATGCCTCCTGGCCACCTGTTCCTACCAAGCTGCCCTCGGATATCCCAAAATTTGATGGCAAAGTTGGCGAAGACCCAGGGGCTCATGTCACCGACTTTCACTTATGGTGCTCCTCTAACTTGTTGAACGATGACACCATTTAGTTTATATTGTTCCAAACAACTCTTACTAGTTCCATAGCAAAGTGGTACATTGGACTACCCTCTACTGCATTTGGTAGTTTTTGGGACTTAGCCAATGTGTTCCTTATCCATTTCCAAGTTCCTGTCCGGTATGATGCCCGGATAGAATTATTGTCCACCTTTTGGCAGGACAAAGCCACACATATTTTAGATCACATCCAAGAGAGGAGAAGGCGAAAGAGTCTCATTAAGGGCATTATCCCTCCTGAGTTTTTACTAGAATGGTTCCTTAAGTTCTTATTGTCGTATATATATAAGGACGTATCCACTTTGGGATTAACCAATGATGAAGAGGCTATCCTCAAGCTATCCTCAAACACTCGATGATGGAGGTATCAAAGGATTCCCCCTCACTCGAGAATGCAAATGTTTATGCACAATCCTCCCAAAAGGGAAATCGGCAACCCGATGGGAAAAAGAAAAAGGGGAAGAAAGGTGAGGGGAACCAAAACAAGCCAGATACGGCAAATGGTGTTGATGGGGGAAAAAGAGAAAAGAAGAAGGTGAAGTTTCCTTGTAAGTTGTGCCAGGAAGATCACCTAACCCATCAATTCCCCCCTTATGGACCAAGCTCAGAAGATGCTTAAAAGCCAACAACCGACTATCCTAAAGGATCCTTTTCCCTAAGGACAGAATTCTGCTTTAGCTTTTAATGTAGCAGGGGCACTCCAAATGCCCTTGACCCAAATTGTATCAACATGGTTCGATCCCGGTCATTACTCCAGACTAGGAATGAGAACTATGAGGCAGAGGCTCCAGAGAAGGGTAAGTCTATAAGTGAAACTTCTAACCCTCTCGCAATGAAAAACCTGCCGAAATTATGCCCAAGATACCAAAAGGTGTCTTGAAAAAGACATTGCACAATCTTAAAGCTAGGTCTACAACCAATTATTCTATAGTTGAATATTTATCCCAAACCCCTTGCGTGATGTTGGATTTAGAGGTGTTACAGAGTTGTCCTACCCAGCGAGATGCACTCTTAGCAGACTTGGGTAGTATGGATTCATTGAGCCTCATGGTGAAATTTAATTTGTCTGATGTCAAAATTCATCTGCCGTATCATGTGGCCTTATCGATAGATGTCATCCATGCTAGAAAAACCATTGGAAGGGAAATTATCAATGAGGGTGCTTCCATATGTCTCATGTCCTTGTCTTGCTAGAAGGCTCTTGGATCTCAAGAGCTAGTTCCATCGAACACCCTACTTACTGCTTTCAATGGAAGGTCATTTCATCCACATGGTATCCTACCAGCTTTCGAAATAAAGTTGGCAGGGAAGGTAGTGTCTGTTGAGGTAGAGCTGATTGATGCACCATTGGATTATAATTTACTTTTGGGAATAAGTTGGATTTATGCCATGTCTACTATTGCATCAGCCATTCTTTGGGTATTAGTGTTTTTGCATGAAGGCAAGTTGGTTACTGTAGACCAACTCAGTTTTACTTGGAAGGGACGCATGGAAACTAGTGAGTCCACTGTGCCATTGGTTGATTAGGTTAAACCTACTTTAGAGAGCTTAGGTGCTAGAATGTATTCATCATTAATGGGCACATTTTATTTTCTAGCCCCGATTAATTACTTAGGTTCTACTAGTGTAGGGAAGTCTATTGCAACAGTTGTCTATAGAACGGATCCTTGGACTCTTTCTTCCCATCATGAACCTAAAGTGCCGTTATCGGCAGTGAAAATAGCTTATCAAGCTATCATTCATACCGTTGTTGATACCATTTTGGTTCCTCTCACAATCTCAGAGGAGCCGGAAGAAGCCTATCTTCCTGCTTGGGCAGAGAACTCTTTTCTCACTGAAGACTACTTAGACATGGTTTTGCCAACTGATGAAGAAATTTTGGAAACTATGTGCAGAACGAGATAAGACCTGCAAAGATATTCATCATCAATCCTATTTTCTTCCAGAGTTAAGTAGTATCTAAAATCAAGAGTTCCATATGAGACTGGTGGAAGATGTTGTTTCTACCAATGTGCTTCCAAACCCTGACGTCGTTGAAACTATGCATATTGATGCAAAATATCTTTTAGAAGAAATTTCCTTATATACTACCTTGTTAAAGGAATTTCATGATGCATATGTCTAGTCATCCTTACTAGGCACGGATCCATTTATTATTGAACTTGGAATCCAAACCTACCTTAATTCTAAACCTGTTTGACAGAGACTGAGAAAATACTACGCTTAGGATTAGTACTCTTTTCATGTATTTTATTGTATATAACTTTATTTACAACAGTTCGCAGATTTGTGTTCTTATGTCATTTGTTGGTTGTTACATATTTCTTCTAAATGATTCATAGGTTTTTCAAAAGGCGCTAGTCATCACACTTGCAACCTGGCTTCAGCTGCATGGGTTATTTACTCAACCTCGGGATAGCTAGTTGCCTCTAGAGGAACTTTCCTAGGTCCTGTTACCAATAATGTGGCTGAATACAGGGCTGTCATTGAGCCTTTATGGGATGCCTTGTCATGTGGCATCACCCAGTTGGAAGTCAGACTTGACTCTCAACTGGTGGTTTCCCATCTCAATTGAATTTATTAGGTGCAGAACCATATTTTATTACGTAAGTTTATGCAAGTTAGGTTATTGGAAATAAATTTTGATTTTATTACATTTAATCATATTCTAAGAAATCAAAATTCATTAACTAATGCATATGCGAACTATATCTTGGATTGGCACTTAACACATATTTCATAAAAATACACAACAAATACATTGCAAAAACACAAGTAAATAAACCAATATA
>LPNX011175525.1:0-25534 GCA_001517045.1 Pseudotsuga menziesii
TGCTGTTATATGCTTGCTGAACATTGTGCATCTCTCTTTCAACCCCAGTACGTTGATGGCCTCTTAAACCCTAGCCATAGGATACTTTCCTTTACAACAATGGACAAGGATGAAAGAATGGGTTAGTGGTTTCCCTGCCCATGTGAAGATGGAGAGGCTGTTGGTGGAGTGTGCGGTTGGGCAAGGACTTACAGTCCTGCCACTCACCACTACCCAACAATAACTGCCCCTGACTAACAACAGAAGTTTTAAATGGGTGATTGACACTTGGATTTTTCCCCAATGGCCTAAGGTTTAATAATTCCCCCCCCCTTATCCTTAGAAAAATCATGCCATTTTCATTATCATTGCACCATCGTAGCTGGTTGTAGGTTCACTTTAATTAAAATGCATATTTACATAATGCCAAAACTATAATGTGTCGAATAGCACGATATACCATCGGAAACGATCCCAATCGCCGAAACATAACACAACCAAATCAATGGTGGGGATTTTGCCTTTAGCTCCTCACCATGATTAATTACAATATATACATCATGTACCTTTTAATGAAAACAGGGTCAAAACCGGGGTATTACAATCCCCTCCCCCTTGGAATAACACCATCCTCGATGTTCCAATACTTAGGAATACATATACAATTTACACATCCAAAATTTCAAAATTTTGCAGATCTGTCCCACGTTCAATTATTTACTTTGAACTTTCAGGCCAAGCCCCTTGGCTTCCATGAGTTTCTCCTGCTGGTCCTCAGCTTTCAACTCATCCCCAAGTCTAGGAACTTTGTGGCTGCTAACCTCTTGATGTTCCCTTGTTGGGCAGTCCCGATGGTAATGATGTCCTCCGCATTTCCAACATTTCGCTGGCTGCTTCATCTTTACCTGCTCAATTTTCTTTGAGTCTTCATGCCTAGAACTTTTCTTCATGGATCAATTGGACGAATGCCTCATCATTGATCGACTTTCCTTTCCCTCATGGATTGCTCCCAGAAGGATTTTTATGTCCTTTTGCAAACAAATAGAGTCTTGCAAAATATGGTGGTTCATCTCATTCTGCATTTTCTATATCTTGAGCATCTCTCCAAGATTTTCTTGGTTCTTAGCAATTGTTTGAAGGAGACTTCCAGCCAAGTACAACATCTTTTGGTCTGCTGCCATGATCAATGTGCATGACTGGATTTCACTTTTCTCACCTCTGTATTGTGTGTTTCCTCTCTGGTCCACAGGGTCCTATTTCGCTCTGCAAGCCTTGGGATTGCCTATGGATATAGATGTCAGGTCAGCACGTAGGCTGCTCCACAACATCAAATAATTAATGTCCAGCAAGTACACCTTCACGCCGAATGGGCTTGGAACTTTACCATGACCATTTCCAGGTCCAGGATCTACTATGGATCCCCAGGCATATAACATCCCAACATCTCTTTCCAGTACACCTTCACACCGACTGGGAAGGAAACTTCACCACGACCATTTCCAGGTCCAGGATCTACTATGGATCCCCAGGCATATAATATCCCAACATAAACTTATATCAACAATAATGCATACACTCAGATCAACAATAATACATACGCTTATATCAACAATAACGCATACACTTATATCAACAATAACCCTTACTCTGCAACCCCTCACAACAATCGTTTGCCTTTTCTTTTTAGTGTGCAACACCAAACTGCATCTGTTTATCCTGTTAACACAAGAAATATAAGCAAACTCATCAGCGTTATTGCTCTAAAACTGTAATCATATTTCATATCATTCACTATCAAGTATTGAAACACCAGGAATGCATCCACTCCCTAGGGTGTAGTCAATATTGAAAACCCTTTCATGACTCGACATCGGGAAAGTGTGCACCCCTTTCTGATGTGAGGCATGTAGGCCCTATTCATACTCAAGCAATCTGTCACAATGGAAATAAAATCAAAACATGCTTTGCATATTGAATTTAACAATTTGACATGCATATTCTTAGCTAGGGTCACAGAACACTTATCCATTTGCCGATGCAGTATTCCTTCGTTAAGGAGGAATGGGGGCTCCCTTCTCTGAGTTGACAGTCCCTCGGTTTTCCATCCAAACTCCTTTTTACATCCCATATCCCACACATGTCTTACTGACATAATCTATACCATCTCACTCATGTTGTTTACCAAACATGTAGTGCAGATGGGACATTTCCAAAACATCCAATGGAGTTTCACCCAAAACCTATTTCCAAGATATGGGAACCTTCCCATGAAGTGTGGCTCCTGTAGGCCATGACACATGGTCTTCTTGCAATGTGTACCCTTGGCACATTCATCAAGTAGCCAAATAGTTAATCATCGTCTACTAATACAATCTAAATTTGATTGTTCCATAACCAAGCAATGGCATTAGTAATTAAATTCACTATGAATTTGCAACTCTGTCTACTGCAGAAATTGATTTGCTTGGTAATGAGGTGATCCTCATTCATCCTCTTACAACACGTCAACCTGACACAATTCCATGTAATACAATAGTGATTAGTAGTTGTCAGCAATTTCTCAAATCTAAAATTTATAAGTCCAAATTGACAACCCATCCTGCATACAAACTAATTTCACATCCATGAGACTCTTCTCATGAGGTTTGGCTCTTTCACATGGTATATTTCGGCCTTTTTCATGGTCTTACCCACATTTCCATGCCCCAAACAATCTACCTGAAACCTGAACTTCAATCAACCAAACACTTGGTAAGTCTTGATGCATTTAACTTTTTCATTGCTCCAACAATCACTGAAGCATTTTCAGAATTATAGAATTCAATTACTTCCAGTTGTTAACATATCAATATCACCAAAAATTATTTACTTTTCATGAATCGTTATCATACTAAAATTGCAAGGTATAGTCACATCATTTATGCAATTTAAATGAAATGTTTAGATACTCCTTACTTCACAGGCGTATCATTCGTACCACCTTGCCCTTCCGTAGAGCATTCTGACAGCAAATCGATCATGACTACCCTCTTCATGCACTTACTATTCTGCATTCATAACAGCTCTTGAAAGGATTCTAAAATTATCATCAATTCATCATTTCAGCCATTGGTTAATCATAATAACACATGCACTATCTTGATGCATTCATGCGATGCATCACAACAATTGCACCCATACTTATGTATGCATATTTACAACATTTACTCAAACTTTTCATATGCATTCATTCAATGCATAACTACAAGATTTATAAAATTTCTTAATGCATATCCACTCAATGCTACCTTGTATTGATTCAGGAATACTATGCATTCAAACATACCATGGCCTGACCATGACTACCTCATATAGGATGCATTACTATAATCAAGACCACCAATCCTCACTTGTTCTAGTTATTAAGTTCATATCAACATATTTCTATATTAATGTAGTATAAATTTTAAATAACCACATGGTATGAGACCTCTTGCCCTTACCACTCCATGCAATTGTCATAATTAAACTATTACCTGCATGGATCCTACTTACACCCTTGACATTACTAGTTTAGTTGGTCTCTTGCAGGAGATTGCAGAATTCGCTCACCAACTTTTGATCCTGGATTCGTTGCCTTATCCCTTTCTCCATAAGGTTGCTGGTCACCTTCATCAACATCAGCAACATATTCAGCCATGCTCATGTTGTTGTTGGTTTTTCTACCAATACCAACACCAATACAATATTTACCATTAGTGGTTCACTGTAAATGTATAATTCCCACTACTCTTACCAATATGTAATATCCTATGCATGCAAGGCATATCCCCATACATTTTATGTACAAAAATTATAAATTATAATATAATTAGTAAGACAAAGTTTAAGGAAATTTCCCTTTTCAAGTCCCTCATCTTTGCATGGAACTCCTCTTCCACATAACAACTGGTTCAACTTCATGGTCTTTGCTACCTCTAGGCATGCAATTCTCGGATTTGTCCATATTGACAGCAACACATTTTTTTTCAAACAACCACTAGTATTTTTTGGCTCTATATTCCACTCTGGTGATTCTTCCTTGTTCCCTGCTGGATAAGCTTTCCAATGCCTATCCACATGCTCCATTCTAACTTCGGGTGTGAAAATCACACCACTTCTAAAATGGCGAGTTTCACCAAATTTACAACTATATTCTGGTCTGAAATGTCAACTTCAACCACCTAGAATTTCTTCCTTTTCAGCCCTGAAAATCCACTGGAAACTACTAAGAATCCCATTGAGAAGTCGCTGAAATCCGCTGAGAAATTCCACTTTAAAAACTCAAAAATTTCCTTCATCAAATCATGTCTCTTCCCAACTAAATTTCTAACGTATCGGATCCTTAGTTGACTAAGATTTTGATGTTTCGGCAATCCAAACAGCTAAATTTTTCCGACGTTCATCGGCGGTCCAAACAACTAATGTTTTTCGACGTTTTGGGCCGATCTTCCTCTGGCTTCCGACATGTTGGCGGTCCGAACAACTAACTTTTTTCAATGCATCAGTGGGTCAAACAACTAATTTCTTTTAACGCTTCGATGGTCCAAACAACTAACTCTTTCCGACACATCGGTGGTCCAAACAACTAACTCTTTCCGATGCATCGGCGGACCAAACAACTAACTTTTTCTTGATATTTTCTGTACTTAGGAAAATTTTTGGACTATTTTCTTTTTTTCTTCCTCTTCTTGCCACCGCCGTGTCGGCTACTTACTCAACTAATTTTTGTCGACGTTTGCTGTTGCATCGGCTGCTCCATCAATTAATCTTCGTCGATGTTTCAGCGGTCTTCCGGATATCTCTGCCGACGTTTTGATTCCTCGATCAACTAAAATTTTTCGACGATTTCCATACTTAGAAAATTTTTCAATTTTTTTATCTTCTTCATTCCTCTGTCGCCGCATCGGTGGTTCGATCATCTAAAGCTTTCTGATGCTTTCAGTACTTAGAAAAATATTCTGACGAAAGTTCCTTCTTTCTCCTCCGAGTCTGCGCTTTCATCCTTTTCCTTCCATCGTCGTTGCGACACCTACTACCTCTTCCAGCCGCTTTGTCAGCTCCAATTTCTTCTCTTTTCCATCGACGCCCCCGTCGACTCTTCCTCCCACCGTCATCGTCACTGGTCTGTATCAGGTGTTCCTTCAACTAAACAAGCCAACCTTTTGGCGGTCTTCAGGTGATATCTGCCGACGCAGCGGCTCTGACTTCACCTGTTCTCCTCCGAAACCCTCGATTCTGTCTTCAAATTTTCTTCCGCTGGTGCTACCAGAAGTTCTTCCAGCTAAAGAGGCCGACGTTTCGGCAGTCTTCAATTGAAGGCTTCCAACGGTTTTCACACTGAGAAAATTTTTCGAATTTTTTTTTCTTTCACCATCCACCGGTGGCCTGTATCGGAGGGTCTTTCGACTAAAACTTTCGTTGCATTGGAGGAGCTTCCCAATAAGTCTTCCGACGGCTGACAATCTGGACACTTAGAAAAATTTATGAAATTTTTATTCCATGGTTCCCGTTGGGAGACCTTCCGCTTAGATGATCCGATGCATTGGCGGGGCTTCAGACTAACTCCTACGACGATCCGATGATATCAACACTTAGAGAAATTTTTCAAAATTCTCTTGTCATGCACAAATTTCTTCTGATTTCTGCTGGGAAAAGGGAAACCTTCCTCTGCTAGCTAATTCTTCATGGCCTATTTAGGCCCATGCTAAACATTAGCTCTGATACCACTCTGTAGCGTCTCCGACCCTCCGACCAGCGAAGAGGACACTACCATACACTAACCATCCAGGCAACTAGCCCCATGAACATGTGCATATAAAAACTGAAATAAAATGCTTGGAAGTAAAAGCATGAAGAGATGCATAATCATTTAACATACAGCGGAAGCAAAACCATACATTCCAGCAATCAACATGTTCATCATAATTCATTAACAGTAAATATGATTGCAGAAACGAAATAGTCAAGAATACTCATCTTATAAAGAACTTGTCCCGCAACCAGCTACGTCACTGCAACGTTCCACCCAGCCATAGGCCAGCGTGCTCCTTAATCTCTCAACAATGCTTCCACCCCCGAGATGGGCATGATTTCTCCAAGGAATAAGGAACAAGCAGGCTTACACATAGCCAAGGATACACAAATCAGCCAATCCAATACAATTGGGTTTATCAGGCCATCAAGGAGCTGGGAAAAGCTAAATGCTAAGCCGGTGAGCTCTTTGAAGAGCTAAGGACACCTACACCAGAACTAGCCTGACTTCTAGGACACCCACACACACCCAACACTAGGAAATCAGTCCCTTCTCTGCTACACAGTCCCTCAGGCCCTGACCTCCCTTCCAGTGCTATTCATGGGTTGTGGAGAAGGAAGCCAACCCTCTAGCGCTTCCTGTGTGGTTCCCAAACACACCAGGTTTATCAAGCAACCCAAGCCTTCAATCCCACTCCAACATAGTCTGAAGACTAACCATTGCATACAACAAGCAAAACCAAACAGTTCACGGCTCTGTGGAAATGGGATGACAACCAAATGGTGAATGCAGCTCAGTCTAAACAAGTGATTCAGAGTTGTTCTTGGCCCTAGCATGGCCAAAACAACTCAGCAGCAACCCCCAAAATGTATTGGATCCCACAACAACCAAATCGTGGATGAAACCAACATCAACCACATTCGTGGATGAACCAACAGGAACCCCACGTGAATGATCCTACAGCAGACTACACCTCATGGGGAGAATAACGACAACCCCCAAATTGTGAAAATGGCTCCTTCACGGGAAATCATGGGTGACAGGAAACAGCTCCCCCCAGCCCTCTGCATGATGAAATGATGAAGAATCCCCAAACTATGCGTGAGGAAAACAACTCCAGTCAGTGCGTGAGGAAAACCAGAACGATCCCCTGTGTGAGGATGGACAAGGATGGAAGAATGGGTTAGTGGTTTCTTGCCCACGTGAGGATGGAGAGGTTACTGGTGGAGTGTGAGTGTGGGCAAGGACTGATAGTCCTGCCACCCACCACTACCCAGCAATAACTGCCCCCAACTAACAACAAAAGTTTTAAATGGGTGGTTGACACTTAGCTTTTTCCCCAATGGCCCAAGGTTTAATAATTCCCCCCCCTTATCCTTAGGAAAATCATGCCCTTTTCATTATCGTTGCATCGTCGTAGTTGACTGTAGGTTCACTTTAATTAAAGTGCATATCTATGTGATTCCAAAACTATAATGTGCCGGATAGCACGATATACCATTGGCAACGATCCCAATCGCTGAAACATAACACAACCAAATCGATGGTGGGGCTTTTGGCTTTAGCTTCTCACCATGATTAGTTACAATATATACATCATGTACCTTTTAATGCAAACGGGGTCAAAACTGGGGTATTACAGGGTAGTTTAAGGTCTTGAATGGAAGAATCTTGACGGGGCAATCTTCCCATGTGTTGATCCACCAAAGGTAAGAAAATTGCTAGAACAACTTCACACGAGACTTTGTGGTGGTCATCATTCAACATCTAATACTTCTCACAAGATACTAAGATCAAGTTACTATTGGCCATCAATCTTTCAGGATGTATACAAATATGTTTGAAGTTTTCATCCATGTCAACGCTTCATAGGAAAGCAAAAACTTGTTTCCTTATCACTACAATCGGTTATTATTGAGGCATCATTTCAACATTGGGGCCTATATTTTATCAGTGAATTTAAGAAAATCTATAGCAATGGTCAAAACTAGATATTGACAGCTACATACTACTTTACCCAATGGGTTGAATCCATCACAACCAAGAAGGATACAACAAAATTCGTTATCAATTTTCTCGAAGACAATATTATCACTCGTTTTGGG
Organism: Pseudotsuga menziesii; assembly: GCA_001517045.1. Taxonomy (NCBI): domain Eukaryota; kingdom Viridiplantae; phylum Streptophyta; class Pinopsida; order Pinales; family Pinaceae; genus Pseudotsuga; species Pseudotsuga menziesii. The sequence goes on from LPNX011175525.1 coordinate 7,858, forward strand.
ACTCTACCCAAAATTGTTACAGATAATATCAAAGTGTTCAATGGAGGTGAGCTATCTACTTATTGTTTTGATTATGGTATCATATTATCTCACTCTTCAAATTATTATCCACAAAGCTATGGATTGGATGAGTCAAATAACAAGAATATGATGAATATAATAAAGAAGATTGTTGGTGAAAAGAAGAGAAGTTGGGATAGTAAGGTGAAATATGTAGTATGGAAAGACATAATTACTCACAAATAATCGACCGAAATGAGGCCTTGCGAGTCAGTGTATGGGTTGGATGTTACTTTTCCTATTCATTTGAAGTATCTTGCATACAATATCCTCCATATCTCGACGTTATCCAACGGTGAATAAACCAACTGATAGAACTAGATGAATTCCAAAGAAAAGATTTTGATCACTTGTAACAAAGTCAAGAAAAAGGTCAAAAGAAAACTTGATAACAAATCTTGCTAGTGCAATTTCTAGAAAGGTGATCTCGTTCTATGGAATAAAACAAACTAGCAACCAAGTAAACATGGTATGTTTGAAAGTATTTGGTTAGGACCATATCAAATTGATGATATTGCAAGTACGAATTATTTTCGCTTGAGCCACCTTGATGGAGAGAAGTTTCCTTTGCTTGTGAATTGGAAAATACTGAAGAAGTTATACTCAGGTGATATTTGATGCCTATTGGGAATCCCCATCTTTGTATATTAGTATATGTAGTTGCATTTTGACTATCTATACATTGCACTTGTTGTTCCTTCATTTGAGTTCAACATTTACTGTTGTTATGCATCGCATTTGTCCTTATTTCATATTGAGTTATTCATTTTTATTTGAACAAGGCAGGACAAAATTGTCTGCCTACAATGCATTTGATGCCTTGGTTATTTGATGTGTGCGTATGTCTATAGGTACCGAAAGATTATGAAGGTTCTCATGCACTCCAATGAAGAGTACATGTCCCGTATTTTGAGCCAGTGTTACGCTTATGGAATTTTACATTGTTCCAACAAGTCATTTGGAAAAGGAGGGCTTAAAAAGGTCAAGTGTGGGCTTCCCCTATGTTGGTGGAAATGGCTCAATGCCTTGATTTTTCTCTTGGAAGTACTATGGATCAATGACATTTCTAAGTGTCATTTGTTAGGGTTTGTAACCATGGGGTTGGTGTATGGAGCTTCCAAGGGTAGGTCATTGGGTCACATGAACACCACCCCTTTTCTTCTTTAAGAGGCAAGTATTACTTCATCTAGGGAGGCCCTCGTTGATCTATGACCCCTCTCACACCCCACTTGGACCTTCTCTGCAGTTGATTTTACCCCCTTTGACCAAATTGACTCTTTGATGTCTTCATGATTGATCAAGCCTCAAGCTAAGGAAAGGGGGACATTAAGGGACTTTATTCATCTTTCTGGGTTAGTAGGGGCATAACGTTCCCCTTAGGCTCACTCTTGCAGTGACATCACCATCACAGTGAGGCCTTGGATTTCTTATTTTAGTATTTTTTCATTATTTGTTGGTTTTAGGGATTAGTCCCCAATGTGTGGGTGACATGCCCTAGGTTTGTTTTATTTTGAAATATTTTAATATTATTTTGTTTTAATTTCTAATTGACATGTAGGCTTGATAAAAAATTAAAATCTTGTGCTAGGATGGATATAAATATCCATTCATTTGTCAGTTGTAAAGCACAAGACTTGGGATAGAATCTATTATTTTATTTTTTACCCTATTGGGCTCTCTAAGTGATGTGCACCTCTTGGATGACTTTCTCTTTTGCTTGAAGTGGAAATTGAAGTATCTTCTATGGTTTCTATGCAAATGCGAGGTTGATGCTAGCATTGTTGGACTAACAAAAGCTTGAGGATTGATTTTCTTGGTAAATTTGGTGAGTTTATGCTTATTTGATGATTGAATGGTGGTTGCAATGCTACATTTTCTGATGTAGGACTTCTGACCATCCTTTAGTCAACTTTTGCATCGTAGAAAACGCTCATTTGAGGGAGTTGTCTCTTGTTTGGGCCCTGGATATCTAATTTTACCTAAATTAGGCTCCTCCAATGAACCCTAGAGGTTGTTGTTGGATGCCCTAGTTTGGAAGGGAGGATAAATTATCCTATAGGGAGGATGGTCACCATCCCTCTTGCCTCGGGGTTTGAAGTACAATTCTTCAAAATCCCAATTTTGTCATCTTTTATCAAAATTCAATATTTACATAAGTAAATTAGTTGCATTTCATGATTAATGTAGGTATACATATTTTATGTTTTAGAAAACCCTAAAAAATAATAAAAACTCAGAAACCCTAAAAAACTATAAAAGATTCATAAAACATTTTTTTTTCAAAAATTTAAAATTTCGGGATTGAAAAATTTCATGCCCTATAATCTCAAGCGTCCTGAAATCTCGGGCCTGAAATTTTTGCCTCCCTTTAGGGGTTCCCCCTTGGCCTAAATGAGGTACCCTTATGCATTTCAGTGAGTTCGTGTGGGTTGTGTAGCCAATGCTTTACTGCTGCTCATGTCATCTGGTTTTCATATTGTATTTTTGGTCTAAATTGACATACTTAGGATAGCCACTGGCTCCCCTCAAAGACCTTCAGCTTTTCTGAATTTGAAGTGGTTGGGACTAATATTATTGCACTTTTACACATAATGTTTAGGATAATATAGTGTTGATTTTAATGACTACTCTAATGTTCAATTAAATGTTGATCTTGTAGTTGCTCATATACTTATCATAGGATTTATTGTTGATAGTGAGTTTGGGATTATATATGATGGATTCTTACACTGAAGTAGTAGTTTCTAAGTGATGGAAAAGCATAGGCTCTATAGGAATTGGACCCTTATTGAATATACTTTGATACTGTAGAAATATTGACAAAAAAATCAGACTTTTGCCAAAAACTTAGTTAAACTTAGATTCCAGACTTTACTGTCATTAAGTAAAAACATACTTCACATGCATAAAACCCAACAACCTTGAAGCTGAAACACTGAAAAACTAAGTCTGCAGCAGGGAAAATATACATAAAAAACAAAAGACTGATAAACCCATAAACTAATAGATTTTTGGTCAATGTGACCCTATAAAAACCCCACCCCAGGGAAAACCAGTCCAAGAGAATTTTATTGCAGCATTTATCAGTCAAAAAAATTATTTACAGCAACATTTATTTCAGCATTAATGACTGTACTAGATGTCTCGATTTATGTGCCCACCTCGATTTTAGTGCCACCAACAGAATGTACGGAATGTACAGAATAGCACGGACTGTACGAATTTCTATGCTTGAACTTTTTTTCATTTCTCCTCGAAAATCATGCCCAGAAATTTTTCCTTGAAAAATGTGCCTCTGCCGTACCATACGGACTATACGGAACAGTACAACTCAACAGAAACTAAATTCCTTGAAAACTTCCCAAATCCTTGGGATTCATGCCCTCTTGAGAAAAACAATTTCTCCTTGGGATTCGTGCCCACTTGAGAAAAATTACAGCTCCCTCTCTCTCTGCAAATAACTCAGCCAAATGCCCACTCTTGGAAATGCTTTCCTTCAACTTGTCTTGCACACTACCCTAGGCTCTCTTTTATAATTTGAGAGTGACTTTTCACCTTCCCAATCCCTAAATCCAAAGGCCAAGATTAAATCTTTCCTTTTCAAGATCAAGGGTTGAGAAACTTGCCCCCCAAAAGTGGTTACATTTAATTTTAATAAAGTCACATTTACTTTATGAACTAAGTGCACTTTATCATAAAGTCACTTTATAAAATTAAAACAAGGGAATACTTTATAAAAAGTCCCATTTACATAAGAGTCACTTTAAACTTTATAAAACAACATTACAAAGTAAAGTAGCCTAGCTAGTGCATGGTCACTTCCGTATACAAGACAAAAACATGCGGAGTGCCTCCAGAGCTAAATCTATAACACTCCCTCTTATCAAGGGAAGTACTCACTGCAATCATCAACAACGCCTGTCCTCAAATCCATCACACTGTTCGTTGTAGGAGCTCCCTCTGAACCTGGAACCAATGCTACAACCTGCACTGAACTCAAATATGAAGACAGCCTTCTAGAAGCCACCCTGAACCCTGAGATCCTAGGAGAATAAAATCCCCACTCTTGAGCATTGGTTCGCTCATGCTAGATGAGCCTCCTTCCAGTACTCAGAAGAGACTCCCTCTCTTCCATCGAAACTCGAGACTGTACCCTTGGCACCACTGCAGCCTTAGGAGCCTCGTGCTCCTCGTCTGAATCATAACCCTGGTATGTGCACTGAACTTGTACAACTCATTGAACCAATCACCAATCAACTGTGGATCAAACACTCTCACTCTCTTTGAGTATATATAAACATGTCCTAGATCATCTCTATCTGGAAAAATGTACACATGTCCCCTCTGAAACAATGTCGAATACCCTGCATATTCCAGGTCTGAGACCGAGAGCAAGTTTACCCTCATCCCTGGAACAAACAGGACCCCATCTTGATCAAGGTATCCTCCATGACTAAGTTGAAATCTGACTTTTCCAACTCCTTGCATAGCATGTGCATGTCCTCCTTCTGATTGAACGAACAGATCAAGACCAGTTTCAACAATGATACGGAATATATGCCATATTCCAATCATATGATGTGAGGCTCCACTGTCAATATACCAAGTACCATTCTGAACTACTCCATTATTGACGCCACTAGAAATAAGGGAGAACAACGAGAATTCCTTCTCGAATTTTCTCGCAAAGTCCGCTTCATCTGTTGTAGCTGCTGTTAGCACTAAATTTATTTTTGTCGGAATCGGTCTTATTGCCTTCAAAATTTTAAGTTTTCATGGGTGATTGAGTTGGTTTCCAAATTTTTCTCATTAAGCTATTTCCAAGTTAACAAAGAATAGAAGTTAAAAGAATTTCAGGTAAAAAGAGAAATAAAATTTTCACAAGTGGGGCAAAAAGTTTTATTAACTTTTGAATGAAATTTATAAAATGGGTTTTATAAACCTATTATTTTATTTATATTCAAACTTATATAGTTTTGGATATTTTTTTCCAAAGTCAAAAAGTGGCCTCTTATTCACCAAACCAAGTCTTAATGAAGGTTTAAGCACTAAACAAGATTTATTACCTTTCTTAAGGTATAATCAAACCACTAGCACATGTAATAATCCAATGGCTAATGTAAAAAGTGAAAACTCATCAACGGGTATTAGTGTTTCCGGAGAGTAAAGTTGTGAGGTGGTTAAATTGGAAAGGTGGTCACTGAATTTAAACCACTTTCCACGTGGTAACTTTTGGTGAATTCCACGGAGAAAAATGGTTTAAGAAAAACAACTCAGTGAAGGCTCCGAAATAGACCATTATGTGAAGTTGGCTTGGTTTTTAAAAAATTATTTCATTTGTGTGCTACGCGGGAAAGGAAGGAGACAGTGTACCATATTTCCAACGTTAACTTTTACATGTTTACAGTCACAGGGAAAATAGTGAAGATAAAGAATCTGATCAAGGAGGTGGAAATTGATTTTAATAGAGAAAGAAAAGGGAAGCCAACACTCAAAAATGCAGAAGGGAAGCCCAAAAACAACATCAGCCTAGAAGTGTTGCAGAAATATATACAATGAGAGCATTCGTGAAGGTATTGGTATGTGTTTAAAATCTTACTAACAGAATTTACAGTGGAGAGTGTGCCAAAGCTTGGGATTATTCAAGTGTTTGGAGACACTATTAACAAATATGGCTACCTTGATCAATCAATTCATGGGATTTCTCTTACAGTAGATTATCTTACAAGGATAGATGCTATATGTTCTTTATTTATGAATTACAATTAAACAATTCAAGGTTTAGAAGCAACATAGCATATTTTTTCTGAAAATGACTGTTTTAGTCATTTTATTCAACAACCTGTTTCCAGAAAACAAAGAAGAATTTTCAAAAAATGAAAGAGGTTTTTCATAATAACATTGTGATATACAATAACAATTACCCAGGTGCTACAGATTGGGAGCAGCAAATTCATCTTCAGAGGGAAAATGTTCAGATGTCAAAATGACTGTTCTAGTCATCAAATTAAAATAATTGTTTACATCAAATGAAGATGAATTTTGAGAAAGTGAGAGAGGATTTTCTTCACAAAATATCTATCCACAATAAAATCTTTTATTTTTCACACAAGTGCTATGGTTTAGCAGAAACAAAGTCAGTTGTACAGGCCATTTTTCATGTTTTCCAAAGGACTATTTCAGCCATCAAATTAAAAGAATTGTTTTAGACAAATGGAATTTAATTTGACAAAAATGAGAGAGGTTTTTATTCCTAAAAAGCCTATAATAAAAAACCTCCTTCATGTTGTACACACTAATCACAGGTTAGGAGAATTTAAAATATCTTCACAAGTCATTTTTCCAGAAATCTATAATTTTATTGTCTGAGTCATCAGTTTCAAAGGAAGATTTCGAGGATATTCATATGATTTTGGAGAAATGAAGACATGCGTTTTGTCGTGCACATGTCCAATTACAAAAACCTCTCCCATATTTCACACAACTGTCACCATTAGAGATATGCATGAGAAACGTTGTTGTAATTGTTTCTATTTTTAGAGTTCAATTAGGCTTTGAATTGAAAGTTAGGTAGAGGTTATTATTATATAAATTAAAATGTAATTGATAGTTTGAAGGGGGAATTTTTCAAGAGCAGAGAGACTCTACATTGTAATGGCTTCACGTTTTCAGTAAATGAATGAAATTTGCATAGGAGGAATGTAAAATCTTTTTCATGTGAGAGATTCTTGTGCCATCTTTTTCTTCAGTAAGTAATTTCTTTATGTGACTGTTTATCCTGTTTCCCACTCCATTTTGTATTTGCTTTCATGCTTTAGCCTTAGTTTTTATGGGCTAGAATTAATCCTGCATGCTCTAGGTCCATTGTTCAAGCATTTTCAAAATATTTTCTTCTAAAGTCTTGCAGAATTCACCCTAGTTAGGTGCTCTGTTTGATGGAATGTCTCCCTTTGTCTACTAATCAACCTGCTAATACCTTAAGACTGAGGAAATGGTGCCCACCTTTCCTCTGATCATAAACCTTCAAAACCCTACCTCATGCAACCTATTTCAGATCTGATTGTTGACTCCATTGCCCAATGGTCTCCTCCATGACTGTTTTACTAATTCTTTTAAAACAAATTTGTCCTATTTGTCCCATCAAAAATATGACCTTCTGATTGTCTTTGATTGAATATCTTGAGTATAAAAACTTTGTAAATAGTGAGAGATCCCTCTCTGACTGTATTAGGTTAGAAATACATTCTAAAGTGGTTTTTGCTGTTACCTTGGGATCTACCTTTCACAACCTGGGTACATTCTGAGTGTTAACAGCTGCAACAAATGTTTCTTCTTCCTTCTTCTTCTTCTCAAGACACTGAGAAGCATAGTGTCCATACTGGTTGTAAGCAAAACATCGAAATTTACTCAAGTACTTCTTGGACTTCTTCTTTCTCTTACCAGAAAGAGAAACATTCTCTTCACTAGCACCCTCCTTCTATCCACTTCCTTGATATCCTTCGCGAATAGCCTCTTCAGTGAAATCATCTCATAATCTACTCCAATTTGGAAGGTTTTCTCGAGCAACAACACACTTCACGAAGACCTCCCATTCCTTAGTGAATCCTTTTAAGGCTATCTGTACTAACTCAGAATCAGAGATGACTTCTCCAACTGCAACAAGCTCATCTTTAACTTGGGCCACCTACGTAAGAAAAGATGCTACACCCTCACCCTTGGCCATCTTAGTTCCCTGCAATTTTTTCCTTGAGAGCCATTATTCGGTTCTCATTTTTCAGCCTCATACAAGCCTTTCAATGTATTCCACATTTCATAAGCAGTCTTCTTCTCAGCTACGTGTGGAATAAGGTGGTCCCTAATACCATCCAAAATCAATCTTTGGGCTTTGGCCTCTTTTACCTCATGAATATCCAAAGCAATAAGATCGGATGAAGGAGGAGTTACCACGGTGCTAACTATGGTCCATAGTTAGTTTTCTTTGAGAACAATAGTCATCCTGACTTTCCACAGCAGGTAGTTGGACATACCATCCAACTGATCCTCATATCTAATGCATGCAACCATCTCTGCTATCAAAGAAAAAAAATAGACCAACAAAAGAACAATATCTTCACTCTTTCCCACCACCTGCAAGTCACATCCAAATAAGGTTTTTCCAACACACAAGTTGTTAAAAAACACAACAATAACCCTTTCCCAACAAATCAACACTATTGTTGTTGCCGCAATCAGCTGTAAACTCAAAGCCTCAGCTCTGATACCATGTAGAAATATTGACAAAAAAATCATACTTTTTCCAAACACTTAGTTAAACCCAGACTTTACTGTCATTAAGTAAAAAAATACTTCACATGCATAAAAACCAACAACCTTGAAGCTGAAACAATGAAAAACTAAGTCTGTAGCAGCGAAAATACACACAAAAAACAACAGACTGATAAACCCATAAAACAATAGATTTTTGGTCAATGTGACCTTGGAAAAACCCCACCCTGGGGAAAACCAGTCGAAGAGAATTTTATTGCAACATTTATCAGGCAGAAAAATTATTTACAACAACATTTATTTCAGTATTAATGACTGTACTAGATTTCTCGATTTTTGTTCCCACCTCGATTTCCATGCCACCAGCAAAATGAACAGACTGTACAGATTTCTGTGCTTGAAAAAAAAATCACTTCTCTTCGAAAAATGTGCCTCTATTGTACCATACGGATTGTATGGAACATTACAACTCAGCAGAATCTAAATGCCTTGAAAACTACCCAACTCCTTGGGATTCGTGCCCTCTTGAAAAAAAAAACCTTGGGATTCGTGCCCATTTGAGAAAAATTGCATCTCTCTCTCTCTCTCCACAATTAACTCAGCCAAATGCTCACTCTTGGAAATTCTTTCCTTCAACTTGTCTTGCACACTACCCTAGGCTCTCTCTTATAATTTGAGAGTGACTTTTCACCTTCCCAATCCCTAAATCCAAAGGCCAAGATTAAATCTTGCCTTTTCAAGATCAAGGGTTGAGAAACTTTCCCCCCAAAAGTGGTTACATTTAATTTTAATAAAGTCACATTTACTTTATGAACTAAGTGCACTTTATCATAAAGTCACTTTATAAAATTAAAATAAGGGAATACTTTATAAAAAGTCTGGCATTTACATAAGAGTCACTTTAAACTTTATAAAACAACATTACAAAGTAAAGTAGCCTAGCTGGTGCATGGTCACTTCCGCATACAAGACAAAAACATGTGGAGTGCCTCTAGAGCTAAATCTCTAACAGATACTACTAGCCTCATAAACATCAATCATAGACAATGCTAATTCATGCTACAATACCTATATTAGAATAGTGTCTAATTGGAGTTAGCCTTTTAATATCTTTTATTCATCCTTCTACTTGACTCCATTGAAGGCATCAATCCTTGCTTTAAGGTGTTTGGAAAGTACTTGTGTGATTGTTTGGTAGGTACAATGAAGGGCTCTCTCTCTTGGTACACCACTAGTTCCAAAGAAGTTAAGAGATTGGATAAGGTGACAATAGTCCAAGTCTCTCATGTGATTGTCATTCACTAGCAAGATAAGCTTGCTAGTTTGAACGGTAACACCAACCATAGCTTATTTTGTTGCAAAATTCCACTCTTGTGCTGGGCTATGAATCACTAGGGGAAAAAAGATTACCAAGGTTTCCCAAACTACTCTTTTATTTACCTAGAATTTCCAAGGAAACAACCAAGTAAGTCATTAATGGATTTTTATTTAATCTCTCGATGAGCACAACCCTTGGATCCCATTTCCTTGTTCCATACAACATGAGATGTCATCCTTTCTCTGCTTTTCAGTCCCTTGGGTATGATCTTCTTGCTATGCTATTTAGTATGACTAACATAAGACTAAAACACTATGTACTTCAAGATTTTATCCCCAACATTGTGAATCTTCTTGGTTAGAAATTTTATGGTTCTTTGAACAACCTAACAGACCAACAATCTTCAAGGATTTGAAAAAGGTTTCTAGTTGCTTTCCAATGGTGTCTAAAATCACCAAAAAACTCATATTTCACCTCTCCATGGACCACATGTTAGCTCAGCTAAGTTTTTCTTTCTCCAAACTTTTTTTTTAAATTCTTGTTTTTTACAAGCTCTCCTCTTCCAATTTGAGTTTTTGCATGAATGGATGAATCACTTGAGAGTAAGGAGTTCTTTTCCTCCACCCCTTTTTTTTATTCTTCAAAAGTAGGAAGTAGTTACTACAAAATAGGAGTTAGGCACTTTAGAATAAGATTATGAAGTTCCTATGTTTAGTTTTCCCCTTTCATTAAACCAGGCTCTCAAATCAATTTAGTCATAATCTTGAAGATAAATGGAAAATAGGACACTCAAATGAAAGAGGTTGGATAGGGTAAGATATCGTCATAAGATATAGTTCATCTCCCCCCACCCCCATTGGATCCCCTTACTTTTCCACACTCGTGGATTCATAGCTTGATCAATGTCTTTTTCCTAGTCAGCCTTGAAACCTATAAAATAACCATGCTATAAGTTTTCAAAAATTGCCACGATATGTCTATCTCATAGCATAGTACAAAACACAATAATGAAAAACATATTTACAATTGCTGTTAATGTTTTATCATGAGCATGTACAAAATGTATCCACTTCGGGGTTATGTAATCCCAAATACCAGATCAAATGGAAATAGGGAAAATTAAACTATATGAACAAAATTCCTTAATATACTTGCAATTTAAATGAAGAGAAACCTAGTTAGAAGATGACAAAGCACTACTTATAAAGAATGTTGCTTTATATTAATGTAAATAATAAGTATAGATAAAGACATCTTGGTGTTAGTTGTAGAATATATGGGCTTCTATAGTTGACCCAAGGGAGGGTTCTCCATTCCCAAATTCCAGCGAAGTGATATAAAAAAGTGGTTCCCAAATGGTGAAAGGAAAAAAGGTGGAGGTTCTCTTTTACTTTCAATAGGAAATCCATAACATGAGGGTTGTATTTATAGGGAATAATGTGGAGAATACTTGGATTCATTGATGATTTAGTGGGAAAGATAGGTTTTGGAGATTAAATGAAATGTTGGTTTTGGTAATAACAATTAGGGAATGCCCACTTTTAGCCACTACACTTCTTGGAAGGTGCACAACAATTAAGAGTAATTGAATTATGGTTTTGGGGGCCATTGTGGTTTTGGAATATTTTTGTGTTACAGGCCATTGTAGAATTCTAGGAAAAATTAGAGTAGTGACAATTAGGGCCAACTTTTGACTTTTCTTTGATTATTAGTCATAGAACTATTGTTATGTGATGATGGAAGTGATGGGATAATATTGTTAGATATAATATACAGTGGTGATGATGCTCATGATAAGGTAGATGAACTAAATTAGGTTATTAACAACTGAAATCTTTATGCCTTTACATTTTCTTACAACATAAATAAATGATTGAAACATGGTAAGTTAACATTAACTCATCTTAACTTTAAATTGATAAAATAAAATGTATAGTACATGATAAATTAATTAAAGATATAATTGAAAAAAAATCAAACTCAACAAACTTAGGAGTGTTTTAATCCCATACAAATTTAAGGGAAGGACGATACAAAATACTTCAACATGAAGAGAAGATATAACAACCTTTTGCACGAAGTGTTGAACATGTACCCTAATCGTAAACTTCAGAGCACCTCAATTCTTTTGCACCAATGAATGTCACCTATATTGATTACTTGTCAAATAAAACATTGTGCAGCATAGAAAAGACTATTGAGGGTCCTACAAAGGGAAGAGCCAAATGTGCTAGAGTTTAATGTGTTTTCCTTTATATGTTTTTCATATTTATTAGCACAACTATAAGTAAAGTGGCTTCTGAATGCTGATATGCACAATCAACCACTTAGTTTTGTGAAGATAATTGGTTGTTAAACAAAGGTAGTTTTGTGAAGATAATTGGTTGTTAAACAAAGGCTACAATATATAATTTTATATCCATTATTCATACCAAATTGTTAGAGTTAATATAAGCACAAAACAAATACTATTTAATAAACAAAAATAAAAACAAAAACTGATATGAAAAAACAAAACAAATTGTTATTGGTTTCTTTAACCACCTTTTAACTAAAACTTATTTAAATCTTAATCAAGATGCATTTAACCATAACAAGATACTACGACTATAAAATGAATTTTTGTTGTATACTTGTTACAATTGGGTTATTCATGTTGATCAACTCATATCTAAATGCCTATCCACTTAACTAGATTGTTTCATCAAAATTGTTATATTGTACAGCCCTACCGGGGATTAAAAAAAACTTAACCAACCGGGGATTAAAAAAAACTTAACCAACAAGGTGCATATTATAATTTAGTATTATCACATGGTGCATATTATTAACACAGAATTTCCCAATTACACTTTTAGTGCGTCACAGCCCTCATATGTATGATAAAAAAGTTTCCAAGTCCTTAGTTCTTTGTCTAAGTTCCTAAATCCTCAGGTTTCAGTTTTTGATGGGCATTTACAACCCTTTTCTATAACCAAAACCACAATACAAATTAACATCTGAATTTTTCTCTACGGAACTTGGATTCTCTCTCCTTTGCTCTATTTCATTATCTCCCTCCATTATTTCGATGGCAGAGAATGATTTCACACACCTTTAAAAGAAGTGACCCTGACCCTGAAATTCTCTTGGTTGTTAGATACTTCGATCAAACGATTAACATCCACTTCGTCCTTTCTCTCTGACGTACCCTCTCTAAAATATGAATGCCATGATGGAATGTGGGTTGTTCATGGAAAAAGAGGTAGCCGACTGGATTCTTTTGGCGTTCCCACACGCGACTGGATTATTTGATCGATGGGTTGTTGATGGGATGGCGCAGCTCTATTGGCAGTTTGATCAGTTTGATCATGGATTTGCAGGCATATTGTTAGTTTGATTATGGATTTGCAAGGAAATTTCAGGGTTAGCTAAGGAAGAAGATGTGTAAGTCTTTTCGTGCTCATTTTAGAGCTGACAATATGAGCATGAGATGCGTAGGGTTGTTAGCGAAGGCAGTTTGACTCTACAGCCTAGTAGAAGGAGATGTGTAAGTCCTTCCATGCTCATCTTAGAGCTGACATGTATCCTTTATAAAATAAAATAAAATGTTATAAAAAATAACATGTCCACTCAATTTAGATTTAAAATATTTTTTAGATCCATATATATATATATAAGAGTACAAATTATAACCATAAACATTCCTTTCAAAATTCTTCAACATTTCCACATGTTGGTTGGTGAGGTCAGCAAAATCACAAGGGATAAAATTTAGGAAAGTGAGCTGCTACTCAAAAGATTGATAGGGACTCTCTAACTAACACAGATACAACTAAAGTAAAGTAAAGTGGCCCCAGAGTCATATGCTTAGCTAGTCACTTTATTTTGTGGAGATGGTTGATGTTAAAGAAAAAATAAACATTAAACTAATTACCAAATTATTATAGTCATAAACATTAAACCAATTACCAAATTATTATAGTCATAAACATTAAACTAATTAATATAAATATAAGACAAATACTATTTAATAAAAAACAAAAAGTAATAAAAGAACAAAAACCTATAATAAAATATAGAACTTTAATATCTTTTAGTAAAATATAAAACTTACTTAAATCTTAATCCAGATAAATTTAAACATAACAAGATACAATAACTAAAACATGAATCCACACTTCAGTTAATTTTATTGATTTACTTAAAAAAATATAAAATCTCAAATAATCTCTAAACATTTATTAACATAATTTAAAAATATATATATAAAAATTAAACAAACTAAACTTTATATACCTATAATGATTACTACATGTATGAGAAAGATTAACAAAACATATACTACGAAGAACCACCTCTTATTCATAACCCCCTATCTTATTCATAACCCCCTATTGAAAATCAATTCTACAAGTACGAGTGAAATGGAAAACTAAATATTTATAAAGAAGCGTCGATCATTCGTCCCCTCCACAAAAATCAATTATAGAAGGAAGAAAGGATTAACTGAAAAGTTAGATGGAAATATCCACAAATTTGAAAATAAATTACATTTATATAATATAAAGTTAACAATTTTTATTGGGTCTTTTCACAAATTTCCCCTTAGGAAAAAATAATTTGGTATGTATAGTCTAAAAATTATAAATAAACATCATACACATGAGTTAATCAACTTTTTTTTAAATTTTTGCTTAAGAAAATTAAAATTTATGATTAATATAGAAAAATCAATTAAAACTTTTAATAAAAAGGATTAACTAAAGAGTCATCTCTTTAACTTGATTATTGATACAAGACTTAACTAAACATTTATAGGAGAAGGCTCAACTAGTCATCCCAGAAACTTCCCTCGGACAAAAATCAATTCTATGATTAATTTGCATTGATTAACTAACAATTTATATGAGGAAGGGTTGAGTGACCCTTCCCTCATCTTCCCCTAAATGACGATCAATTATATGAGTAGTTTAAAAGGATTAGCTACAAATTTCTAAGGGGAAGGATCAATAGTCCCTTCCCAACTCTTCACCTTAATAAAAATCAATTAGACAAGTAATATATAAGGCTTAGCTAACAATTTCTATGGGGAAGGGTCAACCAAACCTCGCTACTCTTCCCCTCGACAAAAATCAAATCTATGATTAATCTAGAAACCTCATGTGAAACTTTATATAGGAAATAGTCAACAAACACTACCACAATCTTACCTCAATGAAAATCAATTATATGAGCAAGACACATAATTTAATTAAAACTCTCAGTGAAGAAGGGTTAATTGTTAGGAACCCATGTCAATCCCTCTCTTTACTATGTTAGTATATTGTTGTTGGACGCATATGCTTTGTAAGTCGTCCCATAGTAATTGTTGATCCATAGTTTGTGTTATTGTTGTAAGGCGCATATGCTTTGTAAGCCGCCTGTAGTATTTGTTGATCCATAGTTTATATTGGCCCATGGTTTTGACCCATAGTATTGGCGCCTATTTTTGGTATATAAGTGTGTGTTGAGGCCAAGGAAGGCACCGTGAAGTTATTTTGTATTGAGCTTGCTCAAAGGAGGTTGCCCCCTCGAAGTGGCTTGCGATTAATATAAAAGTGATTTTGAGTTTTGCTGCTATATCGTGTGTTTTGATTACTTGTTTGCTGCAGGTTCCTCACATCTGGTATCAGAACACTTTCCTTGGCACACGTGGGAATTTTTTTTTTCTTTCGGGGCGGCGACTTTCAGATCAATTTCTAAAACTTTCTGCTCAAAATCAGAAGAAACAGATTGCATATCTGAACTCCTCTTTCAAAAATACGCACTTTAAAAAAAAAATCATCTCATTTGGATTTCTAAAAGTGGAGATATCGCGGATTTAAAATTCATAATTTTTCAGAATTTTGGTGATGACCGCGGAAATTGCGGCGGGAAAATCCTCTGATTGAGTGCCCAGATTTCTATTCCGATCTCATGGGTAGAAGCAAAGTGGTTGTTCCAGTTCCGGAAACATGCTATAATAACGATTCTGAGCAATATAGATCCGGTTTTTGAACATTGGGTGGAATTTCTGCCCAATTTTTTTTTTTCTGTTGCAGGTTCGGATCTGGGAATAATCCCTCTCCGCTTAACTGTGGGAAATACTTGGGCATAAGCCCTAAAAATCATTGTGAGGAGTACCACAGGAACCCCGAAGTAGCTGGCCCATTGAGAGGACCTGCCAGCGAAAAGGGCAACGACCCCTACCTGATTGACTAGTTCCCACCTGTGAGGTAAACCAAGAGCTGTCGTTTGTGGCCAAGCAGTTATCAGTTTTAACTGAGCCGTGAAGTGAGGGGTATTGTCCCAATACGCAAGCCGTCAGACAGCATTGGTGGCCGAGTGAATCCCTTGAACCGATAAGAAGCCGCACATACCTGGGGTCCATATCTATTTTCAGTTGCACAATTGCAGATTTCCTCTGTCCAGAACTGTTGCCGGTCAGTTTCGCGCCGTTGCAGATCCACCTGTTGCCGATCACTTCCGCGCCATTGCAGATCCCTTCCTGAAAAATCTCCTGCTTATGGTTTTCACCCGCACAGGAGCAAAAATCATGGAGGAAGCACTTGCAGCCATCCAAGCCAAATTCCAGGAACTGGATGAAAAATTTCTCGGTCTCCATCTTGAGCATTCAGCTATGAACACCAGACGACAGTCCGAGTCTTCATCAACCAATGGGTTCTCTTCTTCCAGCAATTTTCGCGGTCCGAAGCTAGATTTTCCGCGCTTCAATGGTACTGATCCGACTGGATGGATCTATCGTGCAGAACAGTATTTCAGCCTTCATAATACTTTTGATGTCCACCAAGTTCCACTTGCCTCCTTTCATTTGGAATAGGAAGCTCTTCAATGGTATCGTTGGTACATCAAGGCTCATTAAGAGCCAAAATGGTCTGCTTTTTGCCAGCTCCTTTTGCACCGATTTGGTCCGAGTGCTTTTGATGACTTCACAGGAGCTCTCACTAAACTTTGCCAAACTGGCACTGCGAAAGAGTATCAAACTGAATTTGAGAAACTAGCTAATCACACTGAAGGATTACCTGATGACTTCTACCGGAGTTGTTTTATCAGTGGTCTAAAGGATGCAATTCGCTCTGAGGTCAAAATGTTCAGTCCCAACATAATGATGGAAGCCCTGGGGTTGGCTAAGTTGGCAGAAGACAAGATGGCAGCCCAACAGCACTCCAAATCCTCTTTTGTTCCCTTCCGCAATATGGGTTCTCAACGACCTCCCATTCCGCCAGCGCCTCGCTCACCTCCAATCAAGCATTTGTCTGAAACAGAGATGCAGGCACGCCGAGAAAAAGGGCTTTGTTATAATTGTGATGAGAAATTCAGTCGGGGACATCGATGTGTTCAACAAAAGATCTATCTCTTGGATGTGGATTCTCCACCTGCCTCTGAAATTGGTGAAGAAGTTGCCGATGTAATGGATGCTCCGGTTGACACTCAGGAGCTGCCTATTGACCCTCCATCTCAGGACGACCAGCCCGAGATATCCCTCCATGCTTTAGCTGGAGTCACTGCCCCCCAAACAATGCGGGTACGTGGTTACTTCAAGAAGCTTCCTCTTACAATACTCATTGATTCTGGCAGCACTCATAATTTCATTGACCCTCGGATCGCCAAACAAGCTGATTGTTTTATCCATCCTTGCTCCAACTTTGAAGTCATGGTTGCCAATGGGGGCACCTTACCTTGCAAAGGGAAGTGTCGTAATGTGCGTATCTCTATGGGAGATTATAATCTCCGCTCTGACATGTTTTCCTTGACCTTAGGCGGATGTGATGTGGCTTTGGGCGCTCAATGGCTGCGCACACTTGGTCCCATATTATGGGATTTTGCTGAACTTTGGATGTAGTTCTCCCCCGATGGACACAAAAACACATTGAAAGGATTACAACCAGGGTCTCTCAGCATCATCAGTTCAAATCGCCTGGAAAAACTCCTTAAGAAGAGTTCCCATGGTGTCATTGCTCAGCTCCATTCCCTTCAAATGCAACCTTCAGTGGCCCCCACTACTCCTTTGGA
>LPNX011175525.1:25886-38394 GCA_001517045.1 Pseudotsuga menziesii
GTCACGGATTATGGGAAGCTTGCAGCTCCATTAACTGCGCTGTTGAAAAATGATGCTTTTACATGGACACATGTTCCTGAGCGTGCATTTGACAATTTGAAACAAGCTATGTGTACTACACCCGTTCTAGCTATGCCCGCTTTTTCCAAGCCCTTCACTATTGAGAGTGATGCTTGCGGCAATGGACTTGGTGATGTTCTCCTTCAAGATGAACACCCCATTGCGTTCCACTGCGAAGCCCTTTCCGGTAAGAATTTAGCTGCCTCTACATATGAGAAGGAAATGATGGCCATTTTGCATACGGTACAAAAGTGGCGACCCTACCTCTCAGGGACTCATTTCTGCATCCAGACTGATCACCAGAGTCTGAAATATTTCCTAGAACAGCGTGTATCCTCCCCAACACAACAGAAATGGGTTAGCAACCTCATGGGTTATGACTAATGAACGTATGAACGGGCACGGCGCAACTTCTTTTGTCAGGGCATGAAAAGGACAATTCAACAGATGGTGGTTGAAGGTGATACTTGCCAGCGCAATAAGGGTGAAACAACACCCCTTCCGGGATTGCTCGAGCCCTTTCCCATACCTCCCCGGATATGGACAGATATTTCTATGGATTTCATTAACGGGCTCCCTAAATCTGGAGGGAAGACTATGATTTTGGTTGTGGTTCATCGCCTCTCCAAATATCGTCATTTTTGTGCTCTCAGCCATCCCTATATAGCCTCTTCCGTTGCTCAAATTTTCCTGGACCAGATCTTTCGTCTTCATGGAATGCCTTCTTCCATTGTCTCGGATCGTGGTGCGACTTTCACCAGTCATTTTTGGACAGAACTCTTTCACCACACTGGCACCAAACTGAAGATGCGTTCAGGTTATCACCCCTAAACAGATGGTCAAACTGAAATTATCAATCAATGCTTGGAACCGTATCTTCGTTGCTTCTCCTCTGAGCAACAACATCAGTGGGCAAAGTGGCTCCCTCTCGCTGAATGGTGGTACAATACCTCTTACCGCACTGCCTCTAAAATGACTCCATATGAAGCAGTTTATGTTTAGGCACCGCCAGTTCTTCTTCCTTACACCCCCAGCAGTTCTCCAGTTCAGGCAGTTGACACGGTCCTTCGCATTTTGCGCGAAAACCTTCACATGGAAGGAAATCGCATGAAGCAACAAGCTGATCAGCACCGTTCTGAGTGCCCTTTTGAAGCCGATGATATGGTTTTTCTTCGTCTCCAGCCTTACAAGCAATCCTCACTCAAACTCAAAGGGAGTCATCAGCTCGCTCCAAAGTTCTATGGGCCATATAGGATTCTTCAGAAGATTGGGTCTGTTGCTTCTAAATTGGAACTTCCGCCTTCTTCCCGCATTCATCCAGTATTTCATGTCTCTTGTCTGAAGAAAGTTTTTGGCACCAACATCAAAGGCCAAACTATTTTACCAGAACTGGATAATGCAGGATCCATCTTTTTAGAGCTGGAGGTTGTCCTCAATAAGCGCACTCGTCAACTTCGCTCTCGCTATCACAGAGGTCTTAATTCAATGGCACGGAATGCAGCCCGAGGATGCTACGTGGGAACCACTCCTCCAGATACAGCGACAATTTCCACATCTAAAGCTTTGAGGACAAAGCTTTTTCTAAAGGGGAGGGGATGTTAGGAACCCATGTCAATCCCTCTCTTTACTATGTTAGTATATTGTTGTTGGACGCATATGCTTTGTAAGTCGTCCCATAGTAATTGTTGATCCATAGTTTGTGTTATTGTTGTTGGGCGCATATGATTTGTAAGCCGCCTGTAGTATTTGTTGATCCATAGTTTATATTGTCCCATGGTTTTGACCCATAGTATTGGCGCCTATTTTTAGTATATAAGTGTGTGTTGAGGCCAAGGAAGGCACCGTGAAGTTATTTTGTATTGAGCTTGCTCAAAGGAGGTTGCCCCCTCGAAGTGGCTTGCGATTAATATAAAAGTGATTCTGAGTTCTGCTGCTATATCGTGTGTTTTGATTACTTGTTTGCTGCAGGTTCCTCACATTAATTGATCCTTTACTACCTTCCCCTTAACATAATAAATTCTAAGATTATTAATCAAGGATTAACTAAAAATTATATGGGGAAGGGTTGACCAACCTTTCCATAGTCTTCACATCAAAATGAATCAATTCTATGATTAGCCTATAAGGATTAGAAAAACAATTATATGGGGAAGGATCAACCAATGCTTTATCATAATTCACCTAAATGAAAACGATTTGGATTAGTCTAGAAGGATCAATTACGCTTATTTCTTTTGGGAAGGATAGACAGACTCTTCTTTATTTACCCCTCAAAGAAAATGAATTATATATGAGTAATCTAGAAGGATTAACTAAATATTTATATAGGGAAGGGTCAATGAACACTTCCCTAGTCTTCCCCTCATTGAAAAACAAATATGAACTGAAAGTTCTATAACAAAGGGTCGACTAATCCTTCTTTATTATATACTCAACAAAAAGGAATTGAGCAAACAAGATTAAAAAGATTTTTATGGAGAAGGGTTGACCATTCTTTCCATAATCTTCCACTTAATGAAATTATCATTAGTCTAGAAGGATCAAATGCAAGGTTCTATGGGAAATGGTAAAAACCCTTATACACTCTTACCTTAAATGAAAAAATCTTCCTATAGGGAATGATTGACTAACCCTTCCAAAATATTCTCCTTAGTGGAAAAACAATAAGGAGCAACTAAGTGTTTATTTTGGGAAGGGTTGACTAACCCTTAGTATTCCACTCAACAAAAGCCCATTATACGAATATTCTATAAGGATTAACTAAAAAATTGAATTGGGATGATGGGTTGGATGACACTTCCATAATATTACCTTTAATGAACATTAATTCTATGATTGGTCTATAAGCATTAACTAAAACTTTATATGGGGAAGGGTAGACTAACCCTTCCCAAATATTTCACTAATGAATAACGATTCAAATAGTGGATTAGAAGGAATGAATAACAATTCAAAGAGTTTCGAAGTCTTGTAGAATTATTAAGTTTAAGCTTAGTCAGTGAACCCCTTAACTGTGTTGTGCTTCAATGTACAACAATGGTAGCTTTGCTAATATAATACATTTTTCTTTAGCATCATAGCTTCTTTATTAATTTCCTAAACATTGTCCCTTGAGATTAATAAGTTAACATTCTAGGCATTAGTTAAACTTTCATTAAACCTTCAAGGTACTCATGTTAAACAACGTAATAATACCCTTATGCTTAAGGGTTAAGAACCTACTCTGATATCATATGTAGTATCCTAATTACAAATTAGAAACCTAGATTTAAGTTTAAAATAAAATACTCATTTAATAACTTAATTACCTTTAATTGCATTTCATGTTCACGACAATTTATTAATAAGTGAAAAAAAGATAACAATAATTACCCATAAACTTACTCAAGATATCACAACTATTATTTCATGTAACCGATAATTACAAGTTAAAAGAGAAGCAAACATACCTATGATAGAAATTTGAAATTACAAATAATACTGTATACCATAGAAATTGTTTGAAACATGGTGGCAACAAATGGAAAACCACATTTTGGGACTTCTCTCCTCCCAACAAAACCCTTAATTATAGACTGAGAGCCCTCAAGCCCTCACTCAATAATACCAAGCCAACTCAAACATCACAATCAGAAACCTATTCTACCCTTGGCCTCCAAACCTCCATCTCCTCATAACTCATAAAACCCTTCCCCAACCAAAACCTCACCAAAACAAAGAGCATTAAAACCAAAAAATATACCCCTCAATCGGCCCCTAAATGCCCCACTTATACAGGAAATTCAATAATTGATTTAAAATTGAAATAAATTTGCATGAGGGCCACTTGGCCTCCATGCACATTACCTTTTTCTAATTAACTTTAACTAAGTTTATTTGTTAATTCACTTTCTCATAATTTAAACACTACCTACTTTATTAATTTGTCCTAATTTAGCTAATAATTAATTTTTGGCTAGTCAAGCCCAATTTTTTAATTATTCTTACTATGTCATGTTTATGAAGTGTACGAGGAAGTTAATGGATAACTACATGAATGGATGCATGTTAGACCCTAGGTAATTAAACAAGAGTGCGTAGCCATTAGGGAATTTGGATGTATAAGTGAAGTAGGAGAATTCTTATGTGTTGGCCAGACGAAAGATTTTTCATCTTCATATATAAAGTAAGTATTGTGTTGTGTATGATGTTATTTTGTGTTGTGAACCTATCTTTGTGGGGAGTATAAATTTGGGGAAAATTTTCTTGAAGGGGGAGAGTGATCCAGGAGGATATTGGTGGCCACCCACCTATTCCACTTGGACCCCCACAATTGTTTCTTTTAGTTTTTCAGTTTCCTTAATTGTAGCACAATTTACTATTTTTGGCAGTTTTCGGGTCCTAAACTTCCGGAGCTGTTTTGAGGCCCTAAACGACGTTTTTTCGGCATCGAATGGTCGGGTAAATATGATTTCATTCCGGACTTAATATTTGTTATTTATACATTTAGTCCTTGAAGAGATCTTTCTAACGATGTATCATGTGTGTCAAATGGAGGTAGTATGCCAAAGTTACGACCCCGAGAATTTGATGTACTAAGTTACCCAACGAGGTCCACATTCTGGCGTTTCACCTCCTAGGGTTATGTTTTTGGATGTGTAGGGTTTCCATTGTTTCTCAATAATATATAGGCCTTCGATCCTCATTGTAACACAAAGTTAAGAGACATGTCGCCACATCTCTTCTCAGAGATAAGCTACCAACACTCTAGCTAGTTTATTTCCATTATGTATGTAAACATGTTTCAGTTCTTTTGATAATGAAATGAAGTGTTATTTCCGCTGCATATTTGTTTCTATGTTTATTTGTGTATTTTGTTTCGTTCTTGCATAAATCTGGATCAGAGAGTATGTAACACCCCTAAAATAATCCTTCATTAACTACTAATAAAATATTAGTAAAGTGGGAATTAATAAAAAAGATAAATATTAATCAAAGTCATACTATAAAACAAATTAACAATTAACCTAGGATTAAGGTAATTATACTTGATTAATACAAGCATGGTGCATGGAGGCCACGTGGCCCTAACACATAATTCACTGTAGTTAAATTAAAAATGGATTTTTTCCTAAATGGGGTGGTAGCTCAATCTAATAAGCCACCAACCCTATTCTTTCTAGAACCTTGAATGGTCCCACAAATCTCTGCGCTAACTTTGCCTCCTTGCCAAATTTAAAGGGCATTTTCAAGGGTCTTACTCAAACGGACACCTTGCTACCTACTTCATAGCTTCGGTCAATCCCTTTGGAATCTGCATAGCTCTTATGCCAATCACATGCCTCCTTAATACTTTGTTTGATTATGGCCATCTACTCCTCCATCTCATGAAGTAGGTGGGGGCCTATTGTAACATGATCCTCCAAACAGTCCCAACTAAGGGGAGTCCTACACGGTCTTCCATACAATTCTTCGTATGGTGTGACACCGAGGGAACTATGGTAGCTATTGTTGTATGCAAAATCCACCAAGGGAAGGTATCTCTCCCACTATTTATGTTGGTCCATGGCATACGTCCTTAGAATATCCTCTATCACCTGATTAACCCTCTTATTCTAGCCATCTGTCTTAGGATGATATGTGGTACTGAAATTTAATTGCGTACCCATGGCTCCTTGGAGGCTTTGCCAAAACCTAGATGTGAATCGAGGATCCCTATTTGAAATATTTTTCTAAGGGACCCCGTGTAGTCGAATTATCTCCTTAAGGAATTTTGGGCAATGACAGGTGCATCAAAGGTATTTTTCACTAGAATGAAATGAGCACTCTTGGTGAGTTTGTCCACTATGACCATAATACAATCATGCCTTTGGGGAGTGGTGGTAATCCCCCTACAAATTCCATGGAGATGACTTCCCATTTGGACTGTGCTTTGTCATGAGGCTGAAGTAGTCCTGCTGAGTGGCGGTGCTCAGCCTTTACCTTCTGACATTCTAAGCAACTAGCTACAAAATGCACTATGCCCATTTTCATTCCTTTACAAAAGAATGTCCTTTTTGAATTTTCATGCATCTTCCATACCCCAAGGTGGGTTGATTATTGTGCTCGATGAGCTTCATTCTATTAGAATTTGAATTCCATTAATATCTTCAAGTAGAGAGTTCTGATTATGTTGTAGCAATTGAATGGAGAATGAACATGCAAACTAAGCAAAACAAACCACATAGGAAACGAACAAGTATTGCTCAGGAATTTACAGTGTATTCATCATAATAATATCTGGTGTAAAATAGATTACAAATAGGTAGAATTCGAATGCATGAGTAATGAATTCGAATCCTCCAAGTGGATAAGACTGTATCTAACTTAATCTCTAACTCAAGGTCTCCCAATCAATATCAAAGTCCATCAAATAAACTCTCCGATGATCAATAACTCCAACAAGCAATAAAAACTAGTTAACTGAGTGCACCTAAGTGTGGTAGGTGAACAAAAGTGCTCCTCCACATGCATGTATGCATTATTCATGCAAAGCATGTGCTAGCTAACTGATAGTGAGTCATTTGAAGGCAACTGAAGGCTAATTGAGGCAAACTAGTGCTAACTCCAACTAACTGAAGTAGGTTGGTGTCGGGATTCCTAGTGGCTCCTAAAATATAGGGATTGGTCTAGGAGGCGCCCCCATTGATGTATGCACATGCAATAAGTGGTATTTAACCTCTAGCATTGTCCCCCACACTTCAATGACTGGTACATGTGGCCCCATTGGGCCATGTGGACCCAATTTCACTAGTGGACTCATTTAATTAATTTGAGGTTCATAAGTTAGGAAATAATTAATCTAATAGACATTTGACCAAGGGAGGATTAATAATCCTAACACCCCCCCTGAATCCTAACTTGGACAACTGTGAGCCTTGGTAACAAGACCATGGGTCACCTAAATACAATATAGAAGATAATAAAAAATGATTCTTAGTACAATTGAGGAAACAGGGGAAAACCTCATGGGAACCCCCCCCCCCCTAAAAAATAAACAGGAAAATATCAATCTGCAAGCTATCTTTAGAAGAAAGAAGCTTCCTCCTTAGAAAAATAAATTGAGAAAAAACACTGCTACAAAAATTGCAGCTCTATGTAGCAGCATGGTCCATCAGTGGACCTCTCAATGTACTTCTGAACTGATGACTCTATTTGGTTTTGCTGGATGGTGAAGGTAGGGAATGATCAAATCTTTGCTTCTGTCGACCATGTAGCTGATCATTTGCAATCATCAAGTAGCACCGACTTGGAACTTTGCTACACCATTCTGTGAGAGATAGTGTAGCATGCTCATTCTGATACTGGGACCTAGTTCTTCTTTTGTCTTCTGGAACTCCAGCACCACTTCCAGCTGCATCAAGTAGCTTTTGAGCCCATCTGGGTTTAGGCTTCTGATTTGGAATGGGTACTAGATCTGGATCTAGAATCTCTTGAGATTAAGACTCAATAACATGATCATGCTATATGTGATCTTCTTCATCTGAATCTGAAACCTGTAGCACATCATCATCATCAAAAATAAGAGGAGAAATGGTTATACCTTCCTGTGTTGCTGGAGGAGTATCGTTCAGCTGATATTATTCGAACTGGACACTTCTTTCAATGAATCATCTTCTTGTAGCAACCTCCATCAGTTTGTAAGCTTTTGCATCATCTGCATATCCCAGCAGAATGCATTCACTACTTTGGGATTGGAAGGCCTTTCTCTTGTCAAGTGGTATCCTGGCCCAAGCTTTGGAACCAAAAACTCTCAGATGGGAGACATTGGGCTTATACCCATGCAGTGCTTCTAATGGAGTCACCCCAACCACTGACTTGTGGGGAACCCTATTCTGCAAATACGAAGCGTAATTTACTGCTTTAGCCCAAAGAGAAGGAGGTAGATGCTTGCCATGGAGAAGGAATGTTGCCATCTCTTTCAGTGATATGTTCTTCCTCTCAGCCACACCATTTTGATGTGGTGTGTATGGACCTAAGTGTTCCATTTGAATCCCCTCTAATTCACAGAAATTCTGGAAATATCTTTTGAGATATTCTCCTCCTCCATCGGATCTTATTGACTTGATCTTCTTATTGAATGTGTTCTCAACCATAGCTTTAAAACTTTTAAAAGTCTCAAAAAATTCTGATTTTAGCTTTATGAAGTAGATCCAGCAGTACCTAGAACAATCATCAATAAAGGTCAGAAAATACCTGCAACCATTAATTGAGTTTGTGAGCATAGGTCCAGCTACATCACTGTGTATCAAATCAAGTGTAGAGACAACTCTATGAGCCTTCCCAATATCATACTTCTTTTCTGGAGGATTACCTACCAAGCACCCAACACATACTTCATCAGAAGTTTGGATGGAGGGAAAACCTTCAACCATGTTATCATTGTGGAGCTGCTTCAGATATTTGAAATTGAGATGGCCAAATCTCTCATGCCAAATATTGCTGGTGTTGTTAACATGAGGCAATAAATTTGTAGGAGGAGAAACATGCAAGAAATGTGAAAAACCATAAGCTTTGGAAGAGAGATTTGCAATACCTTTCGCTACAAGCTTTCCAGTGGCTTTTTCTGTAATCTCAACTGAGTCTAAATCGAATGTGACCCTCTTGGGAGAGCCTGTATGTGTCATCTGGTAAACAGATAATAGGTTAGTAGCAAGGGAGGGCACACATAAGACATTCTTGAACTCACCATGCTTCACTCTGAATGATCCCCTTCCTTCTACTGGAACATGGGAATCATCTCCCATGTGAATATTAGGCCCCTTTGATAGTGAAAGAGTAGAGAAGGATTCTTTGGAGGAAACCATGTGGTTGGAGGCTCCAGAATCTATAATGTATGCTGAGGATGACACCTTTCGACATCTTCTGTCGGTGCTTCTTCATCAGGCTTCTTTGCTCTTGGAGGAGCAATGTTGTGCTACTTGAGAAGAGCGAACATCTCATCAAGTTGCTTCCTCATACAATGTTCTTTAAGATGGTATCCCTTTTCACAATACAGACATAACTTCTTTTCAAATTTCTTCTTCTTAGAGCCAGAGGCCCCTTCAGAAGAGTGCTGATTTGATTTAGGCTTCGAATCAGCTGCCTTTGGATCATTCTTCTTTGATTTCCCCTTTTCTTGCGCTTTGGAAGAGTCAGTAACCAATAGAGCTTGATCTTTGGAAGTTTGAATGACTCCCATTTGAATCAATTTGTCTTGTTCTTTGATTAAGGACTCAGAGAATGAATCTAGAGAAGGTAGTTTCCAATCAAGAAAGCTTTCCCACTTTGAATGAAACATAGAGACATAGACAGAGTACTCAGGGCCTAGTTTGTTGAGTATAGAAAGGACAATTTGCTCATCCTTCCGCTTTATCCCGAACTGTCTGCATTGGAGTACTAGAGACTTGAATTTGGAGAAGAATTGCTCAATAGTCTTGAAATTGCTGGGATGTAAAGATACCAACTCATTCTCTAGAATGTGTCCCTGAAGCTTATCTTGTTTGTTAAACAAGCTATAAATATTCTCCCAAGATTCTCTGGGAGTCCTCAATCCTTCCAGATGGAAGAGGAGATCTATGGAAATATAAGTAGATAAGTATCTAAATGCTTCATCACAACAGTTCAGAAACTTGTTCTGCTCAACCGACTGATGAGGTTCAGCCTCCCATCCATGAATTATCCTATGGTAGCCATGCTTGTGTAAGGCTAGCTACATATCAATCCTCCAATCAAGGTAATTGAAAGTTGTGAGGATCCGTGGCTCAGGAGTTTGAGAACTCATATTTGCTCCGGCTGGAAGACTGCAAATGCTTCTCTCAAGCTACGTAGCACCTGCCAATTTCACTACAAATAACAATAAAACATATGAACTGTTAGAATCATGCTTTTCCTCTAGACATGAACATGTTTTCGTTGTCCGTCACGCCCTCTCCGCTGCTCTGAATGAATTCAGAGCTAGCAAATTTTCATAGGGGACTTCTGTGGAAACCCAGCCGCTTCTGATGTTCGATGAGGAGGTGACAAGCATGAAACTTACCTGAGAAGGCTTTGATACCATATTATAATTTGAATGCCATTAACATCTTCAAGCAGAGAGTTTTGATTATGCTGCAGCAATTGAATGGAGAATGAACATACAAACTAAGCAAAACAAACCACACATGAAACATACAAGTATTTCTCAGGAATTTACAGTATATTCATCATAATAATATCAAGTGTACAATAGATTACAAATAGGTAGAATTCGAATGCATGAGTAATGAATTCGAATCCTCCAAGTGGATAAGAATGTATCTAACTGAATCTCTAACTCAAGGTCTCCCAATCAATATCAGAGTCCATCAAATCAACTCTCTAATGACCAATAACTCCAACAAGCAATAACAACTAGTTAACTCAGTGGAATTGAGTGTAGTAGGTGAACAAAAGCGCTCCTCCGCATGCATGTATGCATTATCCATGCAAAGCATGCACTAGCTAACTGATAGTGAGTCATCTGAAAGGTAACTGGAGGATAATTGAGGCAAACTAGTGCTAACTCCAACTAACTGAAGAAGGTTGGTGTCGGTACTTCCAGTGGCTCCTAAAATGTAGGGATTGGTCTAGGAGGTGCCCCCACTGATGCATGCACATGCAGTAAGTGGCAGTTAACCTCTAGCATTTCCCCCCACACTTCAATGACTGGTACATGTGGCCCCATTGGCCCATGTGGACCCAATTTCACTAGTGGACTCATTTAATTAATTTAAGGTTAATCTAATAGACATCTGACCAAGGGAGGATTAATAATCCTAACATATTCATCACCAACCTTCTCATCTCCTCATTGGCTGGCACATACAATATTCCCTAGAACCGTAGTAGTCTCTTTTCACCCAAGGAATAACCATAAAATCTAGTTGCTGTGGATTTTACCTTTGCTAAAGTCGATTAAACTTGAAGGTGCCATAGGTCCTTACCTAGATGATCCTTTATCCTATCACTAAGATAATTTCTGACAGATTCCATTGCGCTTATTATGGTCTCATGCTTAAGGCATATGATACCTTGGTCTCCTTCCCTTTAATATATGAGATCTAGAAGTCATATTCACTAAACAACTCACTCCAGCGTCACTGGAGGGAACTTATATCCTTTTGAGTGAATATGTACTCCAATATCCTATGGCCTGACTTCAACTCAAATTGACGTCCTATCAAATAATGCCTCCAAATTTTAAGTGCCATGATTGTTGCTACCAATTCCAAATTGTGGGTAGCATAGTTAACCTCATGGTTTCAAAGCTTTTGAGAAGCATAAGCTATAACCCCACCTTCTTGCATCAAGATCACTCTGAGACCTTCCCTAGAATAATCCGTGTAGAAAAAAAAGTCCTTGTCCATATTGGGCACCTTAAGGATTGGAACGATAGTCCATTATGGGAATTTTGAGGTAAAAAATGGGTCTCCAAACAAAAAATGTATTATCAAAATTCATTTTAAAAGAACCAATCACATTCTAGAGGATGACATCATCTATAATAGTTGAAGTGGAATTGGTTGAGTTAAGGATGCTTAGATTATTTTTGAATATAATATAAATGTACTAAAATACTCTAAAAGTACTTAGAAAGAAAAATACTCTTTATATTTTAATATAAAATAAATTACAAATATAAAAAAGTAAATTTTTTATTTAAAACTAAAATTATGTAATTACTTTTTTTCAATATTTAAAATATATATGTCAAATCTTTATTTAAAATGAAAATCACTTAACATCTTATAATAAAAAGAATTTGATGATTAATAGTTTTTTTTGTATATAATAATCTTTTATAATTATTATTTCAATATAAAAATATATTTATTTATTTATTTTATAAAAATAAAATATTATATTATAATAAATTACTATATATATTCTCATTTAGTTGAATTTTAATATTAATACATTTTTTAAAAATTTAGGTATTATTCAAGATTCATATTTTAATATTACTTTTTAACCTTTGAAACACCTACATCTATATCAACATAAATTAGACGTGTATATTCAAGTTACAAAACCAAATACATGCATAAAATCTTAATGTAACAATTTGAATGAATTATTATATCATAATAATATATTATATTATTATAAATTTAATTACATATAATAATCATGTTTATTATATATAATCACATTTGTTTAATATTAACTCAACTTTTTCGTGGTAGAAAATTTATGTACTATTCTTTCATCCCAATATTAACATTTGATTTAAAATTTTATTTAATGATATTATTAATTATTGCATTAAAAATGATATATAATATACATAATATATATCACAAGAAACTATTAAAAATGAGTTTACAAGTGATTTTGAAGGTGTATTAAAAGATGAAAAATAAATTTAAATTTTTTTTTTTAAATTTATAGTTATATATTTATATTTTAAATTTTAATATATATATATATA
>LPNX011175525.1:38438-116851 GCA_001517045.1 Pseudotsuga menziesii
ATATTTTGAATATTGAAAAAGTAACTTATGTTTCAAATTTCAAAATTAATATATTTTATTTTATGAGTATATTACTTTATAAGTATATTCATCATATTATATTGAAAAGTAATTTATGTATTAAAAAACACTTTATTTTTGGTCATACCAATCATATTATATTTAAAAGTAATTTATGTATTTAAAAGTACTTTACTTTTAGTCATATCAAAGATGATTTTTTTATTTGTTTTATTTTAGACATCTTTTCAATTTAACTTAATCATAGTTGCAATAGTTACAGTGTAATAGATGAGTTGTAAATATACCTTCCCCACAAAATGCCTAACCCATAATATTTTGTTATATCTCTTATGAGGCCCATTTTAGACCTCAAAATTCCCCTAATTTGAAACGCCTTTTTAGTTCATCAAATGCATTTTGGAAATCATTGATATAGTTGAACTTGACCCCCTTTTTCTGCAAGGTTGTGATAAGTGAAGTGATTTGAGAGAATCCCTTCACAAATCTTCTATAATATCCTGCCAAACCCATAGAGCTATGAACTTCCTTGGCATTTATGGGATCCTACCAACTTAATATTGCTTCAATTTTCCTAGTTTCCACGAAGATTCCTTCTCTAGTGATTGTATGACCTAAGTATTGAATCTCCTTCTTGCGAAGGTACATTTCAACAACTTCCCATACAATTTATGTTCTCTAAGAAATTGAAGGGCCAACCTTAGATGTTCCCGATGCTCAAGCTCATTTCGAGAGTAAATTAGTATGTTGTCTAGGAACACTTGTACAAAGCGATCTAAGTACTTTCGAAACACACTATTCATCAGGTTC
This sequence comes from Pseudotsuga menziesii, assembly GCA_001517045.1. Lineage (NCBI taxonomy): Eukaryota > Viridiplantae > Streptophyta > Pinopsida > Pinales > Pinaceae > Pseudotsuga > Pseudotsuga menziesii. The sequence goes on from LPNX011175525.1 coordinate 39,270, forward strand.
ATGAAAGCGCTAGGGGCATTGGTTAATCCAAATGGCACCACTATGAATTTGTAATGGCCATACCTGGTCCGAAAAGAGGTCTTAGGAATGTTGTCACGTCCCTATCCCTCAGACCGGCGAAGAGGACGCGACGAACACCAAATACAGCCGGGAAAACTGCCCCAGGGACATAAACAGGAAAAAACAATGCTGAAATTAAAAGCTTATCATGATGCACACAAGGATGCATAATTCATCAACATACAAAGTTACTCAATAATCAGCGGAAGCAACACACACACACACACACACGTTTCCAACATTCACATGTTCATCATGATTATTCAATTGACATCAAATATATAATTGCAGAGATGAAATATAGACAACAGACTTATCTTTTGGTGAAGAACTCGTTCGCAACCAGCTACGTCGCTGCAACGTTCCACCCAACCATAGGACAGCGTGCTCATCAATCTCTCAGCAACCCTGCCACCCCCGAGCTGGGCATGATTCCTTAAGGACTAAGGGTCAATTGCAGGTTTACACATAACCAAGGGGGTACAATCAGCAAACCATACACGGCTGGGTTTGACAGGCCTTCAACCATCGGCCAAGCCAGCACAGTCCGAAGACCAGCCACTACTTACATGTAGCAGAACAATCCCTTCACAGCCCTGTGAAGAAGAAAAACAACTAGGGACAACCCCAAACCACGGATGAACACAGCTCAAGTCCAATGGACAACACAGAGTTGTTGTTGGAACTAACGTGGCCAAAACAACTCAGCAATAACACCCCAAACTAGGGAAACAACAGCAGCCCAATCAACCAGTGAATAACGACAACAATTTACAGCCCATAGTGAATAGGAAACAACACTCCCAGCATAACCACGGGAGAATCAGCCAACGACTATGGCAATCAACAGCCACAACTCACATTGCCAACGATGGTAGCTATACACAGTCCCAAACAGTAGCGAAGCTCCAACGCAGACCACTGCAGAAAACTACTCAATACGAATGCATAGCGGCCCAAACGTAATTGGACACCACAGCCAACCGAAAACATGGGGAAGACAACAGCCCCAAAACAAAGACAGTGAGCATGGATCTCACATGGGAAATCGACCTCAACGGTCTGTGCGTGAGGAAAAGCTTGCACCCAACAACAAAATACATGGGAAAACATACCCGATCCCTACGTGAGGATTCTAGCCTGCACGTGAGGGGAAACAACCTCACCTCTGCGCGTGGATCAACAGGCCATCGGGAGGACGAACATACCTCTGTGTGAGGAAGAGGAACAGACCACCGCTCATTGTGAGGAGGACGAGCAGACAGGGCAAGAATGGAGTCGTGGGTGGAGTGGGCATTTGGGCAAGGGACTGACAGTACTGCCACCCCACTCCCAAGACAATAACTGCCTCAACCACCACCAGCCATAACTCCTCAACCACCAGCTGAAGCATTAAAGAGGTTGACAAGGTTGGATGAGACAAGGAAAGGTGGCAACAAACAAAGGTGGTAAAACATGGGCTTTTCCCCCACAACCAAGGTTTGACATCCCCCACCCCTTATCCTTTGGAACCATGCCCTTTTCATTCAACGTTGCACTGCCGTAGCTGGTTGTGGTTTTAGTTTTATTTGATGTGCGTGTTTACATGATGCTGAATTATAATGTGCCAAATAGCACGATATACCATCGGCAACTATCCCCATTGCCGAACATACACAACCAAATCAATGGTGGGGCTTTGCCTTTAGCTCCTCACCACGATTATTTACATTATATACATCATGCAAATGGGGTAAAAACCGGGGACATTACATTCCCCTCCCCCTTGGAATAACACCATCCTCGGTGTTCCATTACATATATACAATACATATACAATTGCACATCAAAATTTCAAAATTGCAGATCTGTCCCACGTTCAATTATTCACTTTGAACGTTCAAGGCAAAGCCCCTCGGCTTCCATGGACTTCTCCTACTGGTTTGCAGCTTTCTGCTGATCCCGAAGTCTAGGAACTTTGTGGCTATTGCCTTCATCATGTTCCCTCATTGGACAGTCCCGGTGTAAATGATGTCCTCCGCATCTCCAGCACCTCACTGGATGCTTCATCTTTTCTTGCTCAATTTCCTTTGAGTCTTCATGCCTGGACTGTTTCTTATCGGGTCGCTTGGATAATTGTCCCGTCGCTAAACCACCTTCCTTTCCTTTGTCGATTTCTCCCAGAAGGCTTTTCACCTCCCTTTGCAAACCAATAGAGTCTTGGAAAATCTGGTGGTTCATCTCACTCTGCCTTCTCTGTATCCTGAGCATCTCCCTAAGATTCTCTTGGGTCTTGGCAATCATTTGAAGGAGACTTCCAGCTAAGTCCAACAACTTTTGATCTGCTGCCATGATCAATGTGCACCACCTGGTTTCAATTTTTCTCACCTATGAAATGCACCATTGAAATTTTATCAGACCAAGCACAATATAGACATTCTAATCAGTCAGTTAATTACCCAATTGGCATGACAGTCCAAGCCTCATCAAGGAGACTTTCATATTTTTCATGCCTTCCCTAACAGGCACACGAGCTCATTCATGTCCATTCTTGGGCAGAGAATTAACTATTCCAGCATTCACACTTTACTTTAAGCAAATACACACATTTCATTTCAATCATACATGCATTAAACAATCCTTTGTTTTCACAATGCATAAACATATATATATATATATATATATATATAATCAAAAGGCAAGAGAGAGCAGCAAGAGTTTTTCCCCTCTTTATTTTGTTCCATCCTGGAACCCAAACCATCACTGTGGCTTTTCATGCTCTCAGCCTCGTTCACTTCACCGTGAATGCTGGACCAATCCTTCTTGGTCATGACACTTAGTGTCTTTGGTCTATTCCAGACCTCTAAACCATGGAGTCTCCCCACATGGTTTGTCTCGGCTGCTAGGACTCCCCCGTCTTACTAGCACCTTTTTCATTACCACTCATTCTGAGCTTTCCAAGACAGTCATATGTCCACATGCATCTCTAGGATGCTCTCATAGTCCTCGCTTCCAGCGACACCTATATCCAAACATTGAATGAATTCACATGTTTAGTTTATTCTCATCAGTTTTATCTCTAAAACAAGAGCTTAAAACATCATAACCAAATCATATACACATGTATATTCATAAGCAAAATAATCCAATACTTATCTGTATTGTGCGTTCCCTCGTTCGTCCACAGGATCCTGCTTCGCTTTGCAAGCCTTGGGATCGCCTATGGACTAAGATGTTAGGTCTGCACGCCGGCTGCTCCACAACATCAAATAATTAATGTCCAGCCAGTACATAACCATGTCGACTGGGCTTGGAACTTTATCATGACCATTTCCAGGTTTAGGATCTACTATGGATCCTTAGGCATATCACAGCCCATCATACACTTATACCGACATACACTTATATCAACATACACTTATATCAACAATAACCCTTACTTCGCAACCCCTCACAACAACCATTTACCATTTACCTTTAGCCTGTCAACACAAGCAACACAAGCAATACAAGCAAACCCATCAGCGTTATTGCTCCAAAACTGTAATCACATTTCCTATCATTTGGTCATAATGGATACTAAATCAAAACATGTTCTGCATATAGAATTTAATAATTAAACATGCATATTCATAGCAAGGGTTGCATAACACTTATCCATTTGCCGTCGTAGTATGCCTTATATATATATATATATATATTCGGCACAGTCAAGCCATCAATGAGTTGGGAAAGGCTGAATGCTAAGCTGGTGAGCTCACTGCAGAGCTAGGAACACCTACACCAGAACTAGCCTGACTTCTAAGACACCCACACACATCCAACACAAGGAATCAGTCCCTTCTCTGCTACTCAGTCCCTCAGGCCCTGCATTCCCTTCCAGTGCTATCCTAGGGTTGTGGAGAAGAAAGTCAACCCTCTAGCTCTGTCTGTGTGGTTTCCAATCACCAAGTTTAATCAAACCAAGCCCCCATCCCTACTCCCAACACACTTTGTATCCACACATGTCTTACCGACATAACCCATACCATCTCACTCATGTTATTACCAAACATGCAGTGTAGATGAGACATTTCAAAATGTCCAATGGCGTTTCACCCGAAACCCATTTCCAAGATAAGGGAAAACCTTCACATGAAGTTTGGCTTCTGCAGGCCATCACACATGGTCTTCCTACAGTGTGTACCCCTGACACATTCATCAATAGCCAAACAGTCAATCATTACCTGATACTACAATCCAAATTGATCGTTTCATAACCAAGCAATGACATCAGCAATCGAATTCAATTAAGAAATTGCAATTCCATCTACTACAGAAATTGAATTGCTCAATTGTGGGTCTCTTGTAAGCAGCACTACTATGCCCATTATAATTTTATGCTTACTATCATAACATGAATACCCACTTACCATGTGTCCCTCCTGACACAATCTCATACAAGTCAACAGTGATTAGTAGTCGTTAGCACTTCCTTAAATCCAAAATCCATAATTTAAATTTAACAACCCATTATGCATATCAACTACTTTCACAGCCATGAGATTTATTCTCATAAATGGTAGATTCTGGCATTGGTCAGGGTCTTACATCTCACTGCCATGCTCGAATAATCTACCTGAAACATGAGTTTCAATCAACCAAACACAATCTTATGCAAGCCAACAATGGCTAGTGGTTGTCAACAATTTCTCAAATCCGAAATTCACAATTCGAATTTTAACAACCTGTTAGGCATATCATATGGTAGATTCTGGCATTGGTCAGGGTCTTACCTCTCAATGCCATTCTCGGAATAATCTACGTGAAACACGAGCTTCAAACATCCAAACACAAGCTTATGCAAGCCAATAGTGACTAGTAGTTGTCAGCAATATTTGGAATTCACAATTCAAATTTAACAAGCTCTTTTACATGGTAGATTCCAGCATTGGTTAGGGTCTTACCTCTCAATGCCATTCTCGAAATAATCTACCTGAAACATGAGCTTCCATCAACCAAACACTTGGTAAGTATGGATGCATATACTATCTCATTGCTACAACCATCACGGAAGCATTTTCAGAATTTATAAAATTCAAATACTCCCAGCTGTTAGTCACATCAGTGTTATCAAAGCTCATTTACTTCATGCAATCATTATCATGTTAACATGGCAAGATATAGTCACAGCATTCATGCAATTAAATGAAATGTTTAGATACTCCTTACTTCACAGGCGTATCATTCATACCACCTTGCTCTTCCCTAGAGCATTTCTGGCAGCCAATTGATCATGACTATCCTGCATTCATAACAGCCTTCGAAACAGTTCCAGAATTATCATTAATTCACCATTTCAGTCATTAGTTAGTCCGCATATCACATGCATTCATCTCAATGCATTCATGCCATACATCACAACATTGCACCTACACTTATGCAATCAGTCATTCACACTCTTCATAGGCATACATCCATTGCATAACTACAAGGTTCACAAAATCTTTCCAATGCCTATCCATTCATGCTATCTTGCATTCAATATACCGTGCATGGCCCAACTATGACTAACTCATATAGGATGCATTATTATAATCAATATCATCAACATATATAGTCATGACACATTTTTATATTCAAATTTCCACATGGTAGGAGGTCTCTTACCTTTACCATTCCATGGAATCTATCATAAGCAACTCTTACTTGCATGGGTCGTACTTACACCCTTGACATGACCACTTTGGTTGGTCCTTTGCAGGAGATTGCAACATCTGCTCACCAATTTTTGTCATGGACTTGTTGCCTTATCCCCTTCTCCAGAGGGTTGCTGGTCTCATTCATCAGCATCAGCAACATATTCATCCGGGTCCATGTCATCGTTGGTTTTTCCACTAATGCCAACATCAAAACAATGATTATCATTAGTGGTTCCTTATACATATATATATTTTCCAATATTCTTACCAATAATGCAATATCCTATGCATGCAATACATATCCTCATGCATTTCAGGCATAAACTTAGGAAATGTAGTTATAATCAGTAAGATAGGGTCTAAGGAAAACTTCCCTTTCAAATCCCTCATCTTCTCATGGAATTCCTTTTTCACACAGCAGCTGGTTGACTTCATAGTCCTTGCTGCCCCTGGGCATGCAACTGTCCAGATTTGTCCATTTGATAGCAGCGGCCTTCATTAGCACTTTGCTGCTCCATGCTTAGATTCTGGTGACTTATCCTTGTTCCCCACTGGATAAGCTTTCCAACGCCTGTTCATATGCATTATTCCGATCCTGGATGTGGAAACCACACCATTTTTAAAAATGAAGACTTTCACCAAATCTCAGCATTTTTATACACCACTGCATTTTGGACTGGGTGCCAACTTCAGCCACCATTCATCTTTTATGAATTTTGGGTCTTACTAATTTGCCCAAAACATAGGATTCTCTTTTCACAAGAATGACTGTCTCAGGGGACGACGGGGGTCAAGGGGGCTTGCCCCCTTGTGGCTGCATGGCGGGTCGAGGGCAGCGCCCTCTTTTTTTTTTTTTTTTTGTAAATCATTGGTTTTCATGCAACCTGGTGCATAAGATCGTTGCCTATTTTCTCCCTTTCGGCCCTGAAATTTCACTGAAAAACAGCTGAAAAATCCTTCTGAAAACAGTCGAAATCTGCTGAGAAATCCCATGGAAAAACTCAGAATTATCCTTTCCTTCTCATTCGCTGTCGAATGTCTTTCCACATCGGAAGCCAAATGAATTTGGCTTCTGCAACGACAGACTGGAAACTGCTTTCTCTTCCGCAACATCGGCTCTTGGAAGGCTTTCTCCTTCCGGAGCGGCGGCTCTCATCGGCTGTCGAAAGCTTTTCTACATCGGAAGCCGAAATGTTTTCTCTTCCACAACGGCGGAACATGATCTCTTTCCTTCTTCCGATCGGCGGCACAACCGGGTCAGCATTGGCAACCTTTTACATCGGAAGCCAAATTTCTTTGGCTTCCGCAACGGCGGATGCTCATTCCCTTTCTTCTTCCGGCGACCAATATTTTTCTATCTTTCTTTTACCGCGTCGGCCGTCGGAAAACTTTCCGCATCGGAAGCCTTATTGCTTCTTCACCCGCAACGACAGATGTCGGAAGAATTTCTACATCGGAAGCCGAATGACTTTGGCTTCTACAACGGGGGCTCACCAAAGACAAACTTCTTCCGATCAGCCGCTGACACTTAGAAAATTTTCCACGAATTTTCTTCTGCACTGCCAGCAATTGGACGACTTTTCCGTCGGACGACCAATCATTTCTCCATCTGCAACGGCAGACGTCAACCCACTTTCTGCTTTGATCATTCCACTTAACCAAATTTCTAACCTTTCTGCAGCGTTGGCGATCTGACGGCTTTCAAGTCGGATGCGGAATCGCTCCGCCGTCCGCAACGGCGGCACTTCTGGAATCCTTCCGCAACGGCGGAAGTTAACTTCATCCACTCTTCTGCAACGTCGGAGCCCTTTCACATCGGAATACTTAACGGTTCAGCGTCCACAACGGTGGACACTCAATCACTTTCCCTTCCAACTATCTAACACTTAGACCAAAATTTTTGAAAACTTCCCCTTCCTTGGAAATCGGCTCCATTGCTGGATCGGTGGCTGAATCCTTTTCACAGCCGCAACGGTGGACCGGAAATCGCTAAACCTTCCGCCACATCGGAAGTCGAAACCACTAAACCTTCCGATGACCCGACTGCTCAAACGCTGAATCCTTCCGCCAATCCTGCCGCCACAGTGGAAGTCCTTCCACTAATCCTTCCGTTGCGTCGAAAGTCTAAACCACTAAGTGTTTCGACTGCTTTCAACACTTAGGCGATTTTTGAATTTTGCTGCTGTCAAACTCTGATCTCTGCTGGGAAGAATGAGGTCCTGCCTCTGTCAGTTGCTCCTTCTTGGCCCATAGAGGCCCACTGTTGCAACTAGGAGATCTGATACCATTCTGTCACATCCCCATCCCTCAAACCGGCGAAGAGGACGCAACGAACACCAAATACAGCCGGGAAAACCGCCCCAGGGACATAAACAGGCAAAAACAATGCTGAAATTAAAAGCTTATCATGATGCACACAAGGATGCATAATTCATCAACATACAGAGTTACTCAATAATCAGCGGAAGCAACACACACACACAAGTTTCCAGCATTCACATGTTCATCATGATTATTCAATTGACATCAAATATATAATTGCAGAGATGAAATATAGACAACATACTTATCTTTTGGTGAAGAACTCGTCTGCAACCAGCTACGTCGCTGCAACGTTCCACCCAACCATAGGCCAGCGTGCTCATCAATCTCTCAGCAACGCTGCCACCCCCGAGCTGGGCATGATTCCTCAAGGACTAAGGATCAATTGCAGGTTTACACATAACCAAGGGGGTACAATCAGCAAACCATACACAGCTGGGTTTGACAGGCCTTCAACCATCGGCCAAGCCAGCACAGTCCGAAGACCAGCCACTGCTTACATGCAGCAGAACAATCCCTTCACAGCCCTGTGAAGAAGAAAAACAACTGGGGACAGCCCCAAACCACGGATGAACACAGCTCAAGTCCAACGGACAACACAGAGTTGTTCTTGGCCCTAACGTGGACAAAACAACTCAACAACAACACCCCAAACCAGGGAAACAACAGCAGCCCAATCAACCAGTGAATAACGGCAACAATTTACAGCCCATAGTGAATAGGAAACAACACTCCCAGCATAACCACGGGAGACTCAGCCAATGACTGTGGCAATCAACAGCCACAACTCACAATGCCAACGATGGCAGCTATACACAGTCCCAAATAGCAGGGAAGCTCCGACGCAGACCACTATAGAAAACGACTCAATACGAATGCATAGCGGCCCAAACGTAATTAGACACCACAACCAACTGAAAACATGGGGAAGACAACAGCCCCAAAACAAAGACAGTGAGCATGGCTCTCACATGGGAAATCGACCTCAACGGTCTGTGCGTGAGGAAAAGCTTGCACCCAACATCAAAATACATGGGAAAACATACCTGATCCCTGCGTGAGGATTCCAGCCTGCACGTGAGGGGAAATAGCCTCACCTCTGCACGCGGATCAACAGGCCATCAGGAGGACGAACAGACCTCTGCGTGAGGAAGAGGAATAGACCACCGCTCAGTGTGAGGAGGACGAGTAGACAGGGCGAGAATAGAGTTGTGGGTGGAGTGGGCATGTGGGCAAGGGACTGACAGTCCTGCCACCCCACTCCCAAGACAATAACTGCCTCAACCACCACCAGCCATAACTCCTCAACCACCAGCTGAAGCATTAAAGAGGTTGACAAGGTTGGATGAGACAAGGAAAGGTGGCAACAAACAAAGGTGGTAAAACATGGGCTTTTCCCCCACAACCAAGGTTTGACATCCCCCACCCCTTATCCTTTGGAACCATGCCCTTTTCATTCAACGTTGCACTGCCGTAGCTGGTTGTGGTTTTAGTTTTATTTGATGTGCGTGTTTACATGATGCCGAATTATAATGTGCCAAATAGCACGATATACCATCGAAAACTATCCCCATTGCCGAACATACACAACCAAATCGATGGTGGGGCTTTGCCTTTAGCTCCTCACCACGATTATTTACATTATATACATCATGCAAATGGGGTCAAAACCGGGGACGTTACAAATGTCCTACTCCTTAATCCTCAAATGATGGTATCCTGACTGGAGGTCGATATTAGAAAATACCTAGTCCCCTTTTAGTTGATCAAATAGATCATCAATGCATGGAATTGGGTACTGTTTCTTGATGGTGGCCTTGTTCAAATACCGATAATCAATGCACAAACAATGTGTGCCATCCTTCTTTTTGACGAATATTACAGGTGCCCCCAAGGTGATACACTAGGTCAGATTAACCCTTTATCAACGAGTTCCTTGAGTTGAGTACTTAACTCATTGAGTTCTAATACTGTCATTCGATACAGGGTCTTGGATATTGGTTTTGTTCCTGGATTTAGGGAAATGGTGAAGTTAAACTCATGCATTGGGGGTAATCCTGGTAACTCATGGGGAAAAACGTCTACAAATTCTAAGAATATTGAGTGTGACATTTTGCAGGTGTTATTTCCTTTTCTTACTGCTTCCACAACATAAATATTGCACCCTTTCCTCATACATTTCCTTACCTTGGATGCTGAGATAAACCACAGAGAAATATCTCGCTTAAACCCCTCAATCACTATTGGCTCTCCTAAATCGTTATTGCAGAAGAATTTATTCTCATAACAATCGACTGGGGTTTGATGTGATCCTAACCAATCCATTCCCAGTATCACATCGTATGCACCCAAAGTAGTGGTATATAGTTTCATTTTAGTACAAACTCTTCCTATTTTAACTATATAATTCTTCACCATGAGACCTACTCGTTGTTTTCAACCTGATGGAATCTCTACTTGGTCAAAGCCACTTTGAGCTTGGGATGCAAACCCACATATTTCATTGGAACGTTGAGACAAGTTGCAGCTCAAGCTACACCAACATGGACACCAAGAGGACAAGAAACTCCATCAAGAAGTTTGACGAGGTCAACATCAACAGATCCAATAAAGAAAATAAGTATGCATGAGATATATGAATCTGATATACCAAATTCATTCTCTCTTTTTACATTATTTTCTCAAATAGATGATCTACTAACATTTGAGGAAGTTGTCAAAGAAGAAGTATGGGCACAAGCCATGGATGAAGAAATAGAATGTATTGAGAAGAACAAAACATGGGAGTCGATAGATGTACCAAAAGATAAATATGTAATTAGTGTCAAATGGATTTACAAGACCAAGCAAGATGTGGATGGGAATGTGCAGAAGCAGAAGGAAAGAATAGTCGCAAGATGGTTCATATAGCAACCTAACATAGACTTCAATGAAACTTTTGCATATGTCACACGCATGGATACAATCAGAATAGTTTCGGTCATTGCTAGACAAAACAAATGGCGTGTTTACCAAATGGATGTTAAATCGGTATTTTTGAATGGCTATATGGAGGAGGAAGTGTATATGGAACAACCACAAGGCTATGAAGTTCCAAGACAAGAGCACAAAGTATGCAGGCTGAAAAATGAACTCTATGGTTTGAAGCAAGATCCTAGATCTTGGTACAATCACATTGATTCCTACCTCACCCAGAATGGATTTCACATAAGCGAAAGTGAACTGATGTTGTACAACAAATTTATTGAGCAAGTTAGCATGTTAATTGTCTGCATGTATGTAGATGATTTAATATTTACTGGTGATTTTGGAATAAAGGATTTTAGAATAGTCATGGAAAGCGAATTTGAAATGACTGATTTGCGGGTTATGAAGTTTTTCGGGGCATTGAAGTCCAACAATTTGAAAGTGGTATATTGATATCACAATCGAAGTATGCAAGTGCAGTTTTAAAAAATTCGATATGCCTAATTGCAAGGTAGCCCCAACACCAGTAATAATAGGTTTAAAATTGAGCAAGGATGATGATGGATCAACTGTAGATCCTATGTTGTTTAAAAGGCTTGTTGGTAGCCTTATGTGTTTGACTGCGACAAGACCAGATATCATTTATGAAGTAAGTCTGATCTCAAAATTCATGGGCTCACCAAAAGAGTCTCATTGGAAAGAAGGGAAGAGAATTATGAGGTATGTAAGTGGCACAAAGGATCTTGGCATTATGTATTCAACCTCAAAAAATATCAAACTCATCGAATGCTCTGACAGTGACAATGGAGGAAACATCCTTGTAAATTTCCAAGTTTGTAATTGTGGTTGTAGTTCTTTGTTATGTCATGACAATATATATAAATCCATAGTTTACAGTTGAATGCATGTCTTATTTATGCCACACATATTCTCTAGAATTGTTTGAGTGAGTGTTGTTTACATTCATCGTCTATTATATTGTGAGATTGTTGCAATATAGTTGTGTCAAGTTTTATCCCAAGTTACTGGTGTTAGGATTATTAATCCTCCCGTGTCCAATTTGGTCATATGTCTAAATCAAGAGTCATGTCTAAATCGGGAGTCCATCCAGTCTATTTTTAGTCACTAGCACCATTGGGTCCACTTGGGCTAATTGGGGCACATGTTCCAGTTACTAAAGTGTGGGGAACACTAATTGAGGCCTACTTCCATTGATTGCACTTGCATGCATCAGTTTAGGAGCCTCTTAGATCAATTCCTACAATTTAGGAGCCACTGGGAGTGCCGATACCAACCTTCATCAGTTGAGTTCAGTTAGTGACTAGTCAAGCTGAGTTAGGAGTCAGTTACATTCAGTTCTAGTCCTCTACATTCAGTTAGCACTAGGTTTGCATGGTTGCATGCAAGAGAGGCACATTTCTCACCTACCATAGTCAGTTAGCCTCAGTCAACACTGAAGTAGACACTTGATTAGTGTTTTAGAACTTCGTTGAAATCCAGTAATGGTTTAGACAAGGTCAATTAACTATTGAGTCCTCTGACAGTGATTTAGACAAGGTCTTAGTTACCTACAGTCAAGCAGAGTCTAATCAATTCGAATTTTCTCATGTGGATTCGAATTGCATGTGGCTATTTAAGCCATTGTACTTCATTGTAATTATGATCTAATTACTCTTTTATTAATGAAAAGCATTCACAACTGCAATCCATTTTTGCACTGTTTCATTCTTCAATAACTCAGTAAATCGTGTGATCTATCTTGTGAGTTGTGTGTTTGTCCACATATACATGTGATCAATTTAATACATAAGGAATACAAACTATTTGATCTTAGTACACATAAGCTCATAGCAAGCATAGATGTGATTTTTCATGAGAATACAGATGATGAAATAAGTAAATATGATGTGTGGCATACTCCTTATGACAATGATGTTCATCTTAAAATTGATATAGATGGTGAATAGGAACAGGTAGAAGAACAGGTACACGAGTAGAAAGAGATACAAGAACAAAGTGAAAGCAACATGGATACTACAAACACTCCTCTTAGAAGGGATCCTACACCTCAAAAAATAAGAAGTGAAAGTGAACAAAGTGGTGGATCGCATAGGAAGTTATCATGAACAATTTAGGTACCCTCCAAGTATAAATATTATGCATTGATGACACAAGTAATGAATGTTGTAGAACTTGTTACTTATAAACAAGCCAAACATCATAAGGAATGGAAAAATGCAATGAATGAAGAATATGAATCAATAATGAAGAATGAAACATGGGAATTAACGGAACTTCCTAGAAGAAAAAAAGTTCCCATAGGATGTAAATGGCTGTATAAAACCAAATTTCATGTAGATGAAAGTATTGAGAAATATAAGTCCAGATTAGTTGCAAAAGGGTATTCACAAAAAGAAGGAATTGATTATGAAGACACTTTTTTCACCTGTAGCTAAGTTAAATACAATTAGAGTCATGATAGCATTAGCTACACAACACAATTCGAAAATACATCAGTTAGATGTTAAATATGCATTTCTGAATGGTGATTTAAAAGAAGAAGTTTATTTGGTTCAGCTTGAAGGATTTATAAAGAAAGGACAAGAGGATCTTGTCTGTAAGCTAAAGAAAGCTTTATATGGTTTGAAACAAGCACCTAGATCTTGGTATTTTAAGATCGATTCATTCTTTTGTCAGAAAGGTTTTGTGAAAAGAAAAAATGATCCTAACCTGTATGTCAAAAAGGATGAAGAAGGAAATGTTGTTTTGGTATCTTTATATGTTGATGATTTGATTATCACAGGTAGTGCTTCTCACTTGATTGAAAATATTAAAATTCAGTTATCATAGATGTTTGAAATGAAAGATCTTGGGGAAATACACAAGGTAAATATTTAATATGAGTGAAAGTAAGCCAGTGACAACACCTTTAGAATATAATGTTAAGTTATCTAGTGTTGATGAAACTAAAGAGGTAAATGGTACATTGTATCAACAGTTAGTGGGAAGTTTGAACTATCTCACTACTACCAGGCCATATATAGCATATTCAATAAGTATTCTTAGTAAATTCATGGCTAAGCCATTTGAAAATCACTGGCCCAGCTGTGAAGAAAGTTCTTCAATATCTGGAAGGAACTGTTAATTTTGGTATTATGTAAATTGATAATTGTGATGTTGAGTTGACAAGTTACTTTGATTCAGATTGGGCTGGAAATCATGATGACAGGAAATCAACTTCAGGATATGAATTCAACATAGGTACAGGGGCTGTGTCATGGAGCAGTAAGAAACAACCAACTGTTTCTTTATCATCAACATAAGATGAATACAAAGCTCTATGCAATGCTACTTGTGAAGCTGTTTGGTTAAGGAGAATTCTTGAAGATACTAGCAATAAACAAATGAAGTAAACTGTTCTCAAATGTGACAATCAAAGCTCTATTAAATTGGCACACAACCCAATTTACCATGCCAGAACCAAGCATATTGAAATTCAACATCATTTGTAAGAGAAAAGATACAATCAAACGAAATTGACTTGATTTATTGTAATATCACCGATAATGTGGCTGACATCTTTACCAAGCCGCTTGGAAAGATGAACTTTGAAGAACGCAGGAAACAGTTAGGTGTGGTAGAAAATCCATTTCTCCATTAAGGAGAAGTGTTAGATATTAATGTAGAATTGCTTAAAATAGAAATAGTTGCAACTAAATCGACGTTTTCATTTATTTATTGTTATCAGATCCATTTTTGTAGGAATCTGTTGCTTGCATGACAAGCTATATATGTAATGCTTTTCCTCCTTGAGATTCAATAAAAGAAAGTCGAGAGCTTTATCTCTCTCTCTCTCTCTCTCTCTCTCTCTCTGTTATCTCCCATTGAGGGTTCTATTATGTATACTCTGTTTAAATTTTGGTATACTCTGTTAAGAAGAACATTGAATCATTCAACGCAATTAGTGCCTCTTGAGCATATTTCGGGTCTTTTGGTCTATTTTTTCAAGTTTTGGTTCTATGCTTTGGTGTGTTTGACAATTTCCAATGATCGTTAAAGGTGCATATCGCAACTCTTTCATCAAAGATCAATGGTTGCAGCCTTAAGCCCGAGGGGATGTTGGAGCTTTTTGCAGCATAACATAGTGGTTTTGGAGAAGACATGTGTAGAGTTTTGGTCATGCTGTGGCCATGGAGAAATATCAATGGCTTATTTATTTTCATGTTTAAGTTTTAGCAGCTAGTGTGAACTTTAGAATCAAAGCTCATTCATCACTGGATTGTTAGGACGGGGTTTATATGATTTGACATATGTGGGCTAGAGGACGCTGGAGTGGAGAATAGTATATTAATATCCAAGCTATTGCTACCAAAAATTTATGTGATTTGGGTTCTATAAAATACATTAGCAAGTTTTGGAATGAGATCGCATAGATGTAGTTTGTTGTAAGTAGGACAGAGGGTATTCACTTAGTGAAGCCATGCCATAAAACCTTACTTCATGAGATATTAAATAATATTCCTCATTTCACTAGGTATTGGTAATTATTTACAAAAATCATTTTGTTGAGCCCCTTTCCAATACATATTTCCCATTGAAAAACCCCTATTTTTACAATATAACCCTTATTTTTACTAAAAACCCATATTGACCTTATTTTTGATAGTTAAAAACCTCCCTTTATGAATGCATATGATAAGAAATTGATCAACAAAGTGAATCACCTAAAAGTCAGAAAAACAGACAGGTTAAAATTTTCCATCTGCGCTTTCCAAATAAGGAGGAGATTGTAAAGTGCAGATGGAATGCATTTTTGTCTCCTAGTTCAAGGGTAAGTATCCTCTTATCTCCCAAAATGGGAATAACAAAATCCACATATTCATATTTAAGTTGGCAGTTTTCCATGTGTTATTGAGTGGCCTAACGATCGCCGTAGGTAGAGAAAAATTAAGTGCAAAGGGAAATAAATTATTTTCTCCCATATCCTTCCGTTTAAATTATGTTTTAAATTCTGCTTCTCTACATGTATGTATTCTGATGGCCTTTCACTAAAAATCTTCACTGTATGCGATTATGCTTAGATGTAACGTTTGAGATTATGGGAAAATGAGATAAAAACATTAAATTATGAGCGTTCACATGGTGAGTTATTTTCATCATTCTTTCATAACTTGATTGGATGAGCAATGGATTAAGTTGAAAAAGTAGAAACGCAAACCAGCTTGGCAAATCTGCAAATTTTAAGTGGGACAATCTTTGTTGACTGAATAATGAGCTTGTATTCAAATATCAAAAGGTACAGGGGATCGGGTAATATTTCTGAGTGTTAAAAATATTGTTTCAGAGTCCAAGCAACATTTTGTTTGCTCTTTCAGATCCTGAGAGTTCATATTAACCCATCAGACTTTTTTTGGTAAGGCACCATTTGAGTTTCTGGAGTCAGGTTCTAATTGTTAAATGGGTGCCAAGCAAGCTAAGTAACATGAAACTTCCAAATAGGGCTTGTGTATCTACCTGTAGGACGTGACACTTTTCCTCATATGTATCTGACATTACAATTTTTGTGTCCCAAAATCTGGACACTTTTCAGCATGTGTAAGACACGTGCCAGGAACCTGTCTTGATTTTTGGACATGTGTCCTGTCAGAGAAGGTATAGAGGAGGAGGAGGATGATACAGGAAAGAGCTACCACACTTATGCTAATTTTGACATGGAGGAGTGGGAGGATGATTGACAGTGACTAATACCATTAATGGGCTATGATATTCTTCCATGTAGCTTTTTAGTATTTTCATTTTGTATCTAGTAGTACTCTATATACTAGACTTAGTACTAAGTAGAATCTACTCTATTTTGTATTTACTTGTGGCATTCTCTTTATATCTATGTAATATACTTTGATTTTTGTAGTTTAATCAGAAATATCAAATATAAAGTTTATGGTTCAAAGTTCATGATTCATTGATAATTTATTATTGATTCATCATTGTCAAATTTCAATTGATAATTTGATTATTAATTCATCCTTATCAAATTTCAAATGATAATTTAGTATTGATTCATCATTGTCAAATTTCAATTAAATAATATTATGATTGGTGTACATTGTATATTCTTATAGTGTTTAAAAAATGTAAATCTTTATATATATATATATCAATCATGTCTCAGTGTCTTATTTACCTGGTCTTCATGTCTCCTGTGGAATACTCTAGTATTTCCATGTCTTGTATCCTCGTCTCATGTAACTTAGGTGTTAAGTAATTTTTAATCTCTTTTTTGCACGAGTCATTTATTTATGTTTTAACATTAACTTTGAGTAGATTTACAGGTTTTTTTTTTTTTGGTCTATTAATCACTTTCCAATTTGACAAGCTTATTAACTTATTTTATTATGCACATTTTGAGATGATTAAAATTGTGTTGAATTGAATGAATAAGTTTATGATATGGTCGTTTTTTAAAAAGTAACATGAATTTAATTGAATGAATCTGAGTTTATGGTCTGATTGTTGCTTAAAAAATTGAATATTTTATTATTATATTCATTTCAAATAGAATTTAAATTTAGAATTGTATTATTGTTTATGCTATTGTAAATTAATTCATAATTTCTTTTTAAGACCCTTACTTTGTCTATGAGTCAATTAAGTTACATGGGTTTGGGTTTGGGTTTATTGGTGTAGTATTGAAGTAATATAATTTAAATTTAATTTACGTTTATGCCAGACTATACATGCTCATTTGGATTCAGATTGCAAGTTAGATTTTCATAAGTATATTGAGAAGTCTTTGGATGACTACTTCAGGACAGTAATTCAAGAGGGCAATTGCAATTAGGTTGGTAAATACTTGTGCTGATAAGAATATGCAAAATACTTGTGCTGATAAGAATATGCAAGAATATGGTCTTGCAGCAATAATAATGAGTTTTCCTCTGATCTTGCGCTGTCGTCACGTTTTTATAACTCTTGAAACTATCCTCTTGTTTTTAACTTACTAACACTCACCCTTTGTCTGCAGTGCCCTGATGTAGGCTTTTGCTGGTCAATGTTTATTGTAAGCCTTCATCACGCTATCTTTGCTTCCAAACTTTCCTTGTTTCTGTTGCTATCGAGCAAGTTTGAACAGGGTGGTATACATTATCTTGGATCTCTTTTATTTGGTGATGGTAAGGGTGAATTATTGATGTAATTGTATGAGTATGTGTTTTCTTCTGGGAGATTACAGGTTTAAATTCAGAGAGGTAGAATATGTACACCTTTGTGGGCTTAAAGGTTAAGAGCATGTGTTTTCTCCTAAGAGGTCACATGTTTAAATCCACAGGGGTAGGGTATGTATACCTTTATAGACTTTAGCAGTTAAATCACTGGGCAAAGGGGCTCCTTTATCCCATAAACAAGGGGGTCTCATACATCAAATTTGGTGTCTCACTTAACTATAACCTTAAAAATATATTATTATTATTATAAAGATAAATCTATGATTAGATTATAGATTTATCTTTATGAATTAATGATCTTAAAAGGTTTTCTAATAGATTTCACAAGACTCATCATCGTTTGATCTCTAATCGATTTCGCTAGGCTCATCATCATTTGATCACCTAAACGTGCAGATTGTTTTGTTGGTTGGATTGAATCTACAACTTATAGAAATAGAAATGGCTTTCAAGAGGCTTGTTGTAGTTAAAGGAACGTGCAGCTAACAGATAAATTGTTTTGGTTCGGCCGCTGGTCTCGACTCATTTTACACTTTTCTAGGCAGTCTTGACCCTTTTCACACTTTTCCAGGTATCAAAATCATTTACACATCGAAGTTTCATTGTCAAATTGTCCTACTTGAATCCTATAGACAAATTTGATGAAATTGTACTACTTGAATGATTGAATCCTATAGACAAATATTGATGAGGATAGTATTGGGCTGATGGTTACCTTATAATGTGAAAAATGCTTTCCAGCTTGCTTTATTCTGGTGGATAGGGGCAAGTAATATGTTCATTCCAGAAAGAACATATCATTTTACATGGAATATGTACAATCCATAATTAATAAGGTCATTGTGTGTAGAATTATTGGGTATAGTATGGTAACAATAGTATCAATTTATCACTGTATAGAATTGTTGGGTATAGAATGGTAACAATAGTAACCATTTATTTTTGCAATGGCAGTTTGGACTGAGAATTTGTTTCACAAGAAGTTGCATGCCTATCATAACAAGAGTTTGCTATTGGATAAGTATGTGATGATTATGTAAAGAGAAAACCTTTCCAACATATTATCCCCGGATCATCTGTTTGCTTTGGCATAGTACTGGATGGTTCTTAGGCAGTCAAAGTTTGAATACTTAGGCAATCAAAGTTTGAATACGAAGAAGATTACATAAGCTGATTCTTAGGCAATCATATTTTCCAATTTTGTCATTGGGTAAGATACTCTCTAGTAAGCTTCTATTGTTTTATTGGTTTTGATAACTTTACAGCCATAGCCGAGCCTTTCTAGGGTTTTGTGTTTGCTTTTTAATATAAATGTAATTGGATTTTAAATGGTTGAGATAGAGCATAGATCTTCTTTATATAGTTTTTTGAGGAATTCTAAGTATCTTCAACTCGGCTCCAAGGACGTTTTTGTTTTGATTATGCACACATAGATTATGGAGTCAAGATCTTGGAACGGTTGCCATTTCGTGGACTCACCAAGGATATTGTGAAATGCATCTTCTTTTTTAAACTGGAAGAAGAACATTTAGTCATCCAATGCTCTTAGTGCCCCTTGAGCATATTTCTGATTTTCTGGTGTTCTTTTTCAAGTATTAGTTCTATGCTTTGGTGTGTTCTATGATGCCAAATGATAGTCAAAGGTGCATGCTGCAACTGTTTTTAGCAAATACCAATGGTTGCAGGCTTGAGCCTGGGGAAGCTGAAGCTTTATGCAGCATAGCATAGCATAGTGGTTTTCGAGAAGACATGTGTAGAGTTTTGGTCTTGCCCAGAAAGGTATATATGTTAGAATTTTGGGGTGAACTACCATCTAGGATTTTTCATCTACCGACCAGAATGAGACAAGTGTACTGTCCAGATTCATTCTATGGGTGTCGCCCAAGATTAAGTGAGAATGAGACAAGCGTACTCTTGAGATTGAATCTATGAGCATCGTCCAAAAATAATAATTAATAATTTCAAAAAAATAAAAATATCTTAATTAACATGTGATAAGTACAATTAGTCATAGTTCCAAAAATAAAAAATAATATTCAACTATTCGATTATTAGATACAACATTAGCTTAACTCCAATGATTGTAGAACTATTAGCTTCACTTCAACTCTAATGAGAGTTATATTGGATAACTATTAGCTTAACTATTAGGTACAACTATTAGTTTAACTCCAATGATTTTACAACTATTAGCTTAACTTCAACTCTAATCACCTAATAATTAATAATAATTAATAATTAAAAAAATAAAAATATATCTTATGTGATAATTACAATTAGTAATAGTTCTAAAAATTAAAAATAATCTTCAACTATTAGATTATTAGATACAACTATTAGCTTAACTCCAATGATTCTAACTTCAACTCTAATGAGAGTTATATTGGATAACTATTAGCTTAACTATTGGATACAACTATTAGCTTAACTCCAATGATTCTAGAACAATTAACTTAACTTCAACTCTAATCACAGTTATATTGGATAACTATTAGTTTAACTATTAGGTACAACTATTAGCTTAACTACAATGATTTTACAACTATTAGCTTAACTTCAAATCTAATCACTTAAGGCTTAGTCCAAGTGCATCTGGCATCTAGGAGTCTAGCTAATGTGCAGTCATGTAATAGTCAAACTTCTAATAAAATCGTTCGAACTCCTAATAAACTCCTAATGTCCCTAATATTTTTTATTATATAAATATGTGGTGTATATAAATTAATGAAACCTAACATCAAAAAATTATTCATATAGGGCAAAGTTTTAATCAATTTTTGTAGTCCCCTTTGAAGTGTGTTCTTGATCGAAGTTTCTGGAATTTACCGGTTTTAGAAGCCATCTTTGGAGTATTTTGTTGTCTTTAAAGCTTATGTTTATTTAATGTTTTTCTATTTGTTCATGATAGAATATGTATGCCTAATGGTGAAATCTAAATTGTTACTGTTATAATCTTGTATATCTATGGATGTCGAGGAAATCAATGTATGTTAGGATTGAGGAACTGATATTCTTGTTGATCGAATATTGTTTTATCTAGATCTAACGCAATTCGAAACATTGAAACACTACATGATCTATGATATATAGATGGGAAAAATAGACCTGCATTTTAATACTGTATGGAATCACAGAAGCTTTTGAAAACACTTTTGTTCTGGTTTATAAAGATACTGAAACAAAAACAAAAAAAAATCAAAATTTTATATGTTTGAGCTAACCACGTTAGTGATAGAAAAATGGGGTTACCTCCTCTTAATAGTATTCATCTGATTGTCATATGGTATGAAATGTTGTTTAATGGAACTCGAAAACATAATGAGGAAGACCACAAATTTTAGGATTTTAGAATAAAGTATGTGGTATAATTAATCATCGAAAACCACTCCATCAATGCATTTGAATTTTTGGACTAAGTGTCGTGATTCTTAAAACTGTAGCAGCATGATACACTAGACATTTCTGGATGTAAAAGGTCAACTACTTAACGTACATTATGGGGACATACATAGTAGATTTCTATCAAAATTTGAACCACTTGGGGGATTTCCTTTTTGAGAATTGTAAGCCTTGGATGGAAACTAAACATGTGAAAAGAGTATTTACGATTAGAAGTCGAAGCCTACCAAATCCTTAACCTAGTTCAACTATGAGTATTCAAGCTTTTATAACAATGAGACATCCTGAACATTTAGTCAAAACCATTGAATCGAGCATGAAGTCGTAGCATCCAAGAATGGGATTTACCGATCTCTTTATGTTAAAAATGGGATCGAAACCTGTTATCACCAAATTTAAAACCCTGATCTCTACAACAGCCACAAATTATTCTATTTCGTGGTTTCTTTGTTTTTTCTACATCCCCTTAGATTTATAAACAGTTTATCATCTTCTTGTCATGTGCTGAGAAGGGGAAAGGGTTTAACATATTATTGGCCATTTTTCCCCACTTGCGTGACCTAGGTTCTGCACAGGCCACCGATCCAACAACTACCCGAGATACCGGCCCAATAGAGCAAGCCCCATCGGCAACACCTGCAAAGCAGGCGCAGTCTCACCCAAGATATATCACAAATGGGTAACCATTGGAACCATGTTTCCACGATTGTCGGGGAAGTATAATCCCTTGGCTCACAACCAAGGATCTCAACAAAGGCAGCAGGGCGGATGGACGGAGGAGTCGGTTCTGCGCGAATGATCACAACTGTATGTCATCGCGCACAACTGACTCACACCAATCGGATCTAGGAATTAAGTTGGGATTCATAACAGGAATTATACAGAATGATATATATTTATACAGTTTCAATTCAACAAGGCATTTTGTTCATCCAATTACCAATTGCAAGAAACTAACAGAAACTGAACCACATTTAACATTATATGGAAAGCAACTAGTAATCAAGCACATAAACATTCACCACATTGATCATTCATTTAGACACAAGAAGTAACATGGAAACCCATCTAGGAAAAACCACCAAGGTGCTCTTCATCTGGCATGAGAAAGGATACAACACCTTGCAGTCTGCGAGATGTAGACTGATCTTGAGATATGTCTTTAAGTTCAGACTTGTCATTCTCATGCTCTCTGGTTCGCTCTCCTACTATACTCCTACTCCTAGCGGTCTTCTCACACTGCAGTCAGGTCCATGGCTCAACAGCCCCTCTAATGCTACCATACTCTTCCCGAGTCTATTTCTCTTCTGATCGCTATGACATTACTACATAATCAACATTCCCTTCCACAGATTACTGCTTAATAGCAAACTACTACTGAAAAACTGAACAGGGATCAATGAAAACCTTACAGACTAACCTTCTAACCATTGCATCCTTCCTATTTATAATAATTTACATGGCCACACAGGGCCAACTGCATCTTGGTAGTCTGTTAGCCGTCACCATCAGCCACCCCTCTGGTTACAGCTCTGGTGATCATGATTTGACACGAGGCACTATCAGCCTAACTTACAATTATCTTCGCATACGTGCGTAGTTGTAGGATTATGCCGCCTTATACGACCATGATCTGGATTCTGGATTTGTCGCTTTTCGGTCATTTTCCCCTTGCGCGCTTGCCTTCCCTTTGTCGTGCACTTCTCTGTTTTGCCTTCGCAGGCCCTTTTCATCTTTTGTGATCTTCCTTTGCTTCTATCGCACGCGTGGTGCATTTTCCTTGGTTGCGCGCGTGAACTTCCTTCTTATGCCCCTTTTTCGGGCCAACAGGCCCCCAACACTTACTTGTGGCTCCTCTTGAGCCACGAAGCAAGGGACATATGAGTGACCCGATCTGCGCGGTATCTTTTGAAATTATTATATTATATTATATATATATATTAGCTTGGACTGCATCTTAGCTTGCACATCCTACTCCTTGCCCTTTTTTATTGAGAATTTTTTGACAGACTTCGAGTGCATTGTGGGATAAGCCCACCAATATATCTTGTTTCTTGGCACCATTTTAGAGAATGGGGAATGGAGGATTCGATCACAAAGTTGGCTTGAGTCGATAAGGTAAGTTTATGCGCTTCTTATTGAGACCAAGATCCCTATGAAGAGGAATGATGTCTTTGCTCTAGGACTCTCTCATCATCTTGTTGTAGTCCACCTCCAATTTCACCAAGGGTACTTAATGTCCCATTCCAACGCAACAATCCATGTGGCCTTGGTTCTTCTGCCATTCTCATGCTCTTGAGGATTGATGCATGACTACTATGGATTGGTGCAGCTTGATCTCTTCCTGCTCGTCTTCAAGTTTCTCTCTTCTGCAGCTTGTTCTTCACCACCCTTTTTTCCATAGATATGAACTTTGAATACTTGTCCATATTGAAAACTGGATAAGTCGTGCTATCTTGGGTGGTGGAGGTGAGTGATTTGCCAAAATCTGACAAATCTCACCTGAGTAGCATAGAGTTCAAGTTGACTCTTTCCCGTTGGCCCTCTCGCAGTCTATTAAGACCTGGAGACCCCGCCTGGATGGGTGGAAGCTGCGGCCACTGTTCAAGCCTGCAAGCTTTGTGAAATACGTCGATAGGGAATTTGGTTCAGACCTCTCAGAACTTGTCAAAATGGGTCAGGTCTCTGGCCCCTACTGGAGTCCGCTCTAATGTCGTCGATAGGGCTGCTACTCTACTGATCTACTGATAGCCAAGGATGAATTCGTCGAAGGCTTGTCAACGGGTTGAAGCAACTGGGTGAGTATCACCATCTTCCTTCTTGTTGTCTCTAGATACACCCGACATGCTGAAAGCTGCAGCAACAGCTTTAGCCCTCAAGGCTGCCCGGCAAGAGACTCTCCAACTCATTTGTAACTACATATTATGGGTGAGTAGCACAACATAGTGATGTCTGCTTGGTGGAAGTGAACCCCAATATTATAGGAAGAGCATCAGGTCTTCTCTCATGTCGACTTATCTAGTGGCATTATGAGGACAAGACCCTCACCTTGTGTACTAGATTTCCTTCTTAGATATGCTATGATTACCGGTGTCACCACTTTTGGGTATTGACAGTTGTGATCACGTGTAGATGAGCTAGACGACCACTGGTACAGAGTTCCCCATACTTGATTCGGCTGCAGCGCTGTCTTGATTCAAGCGCCAAATCTCCATTGAATCTTGATGCATTTAACGATCTATCAGTACTTTCCAGCTATCCCAGATTTGCCATCACTTGCTTAATAACTGGTTTGGCGGCGATTTTAAGATGTCTCAGCATGTCTGCACAACTTTTGCCTTATGTTCTTCTTGCTTGCTACCCATGCACGGTGCTATGGTTGCCTCCAAAATTAAAAAATTTCAAAAATCAAAATTTTTTTTTCAGCCAAATGCCTTGGTCACACTTGCTTGCATTATTTTGAACTTGTTGGTTTTAGGTCACTTTGTGTAGTAGCACAGACCTTGCCTTGGAATGCTTGCAGCATTACTTCTATCTTAGCAACTTTCGCCATAACTTCCTTTGCTTATGTGGCCAATTGCTCCACCTGGTCAGACTGTACATGCTCCAACAAGTCTTTCTCTATCGATTGTAGTATAGTTTGAAGCTTTTGCTGCATCGGCTGAATATGTTCTGTGAGATTTTTTGCTTCTTACTGGAATTCCTCAACCTTGGCATCCCTATCTTTCTCCTGCTCGAGAAGGGTCTGGACTTTCTGCTGGAGATTTTTGAACTCTGCATTCTTAATGACCTTTTACTGGAGGGGCAGCTTCTGCATGTCCACCTTCGTAGCAGTGATGTGCTCATCTATCTCTCATATACGCTGCCTTATTTTCTGAGTTGCCTCATCCTCGAGCAATGTTTCCCAAATGATCGCAACATTGTCTGCGGCTTTCGCATAGATTGCTTCTTCGCCTTTAATTTTGTCAACAGCTTCAGACACTATTGTTCTTCTTTCTGCCAGCACCTCTGGGGGTGTGCTTGGTATCTCTCGGGCTTGCAGATCTTCTACTTGGCACTAAAGATATTGTGCGATCTTCGCAATCCTGGAAAATTTAGCTAGGGAGTCTTCATCGACTTGCCCCGCCTCTGGTGGGAATGTTGCGATGGAATTCTTAATGGAGTCTGCCAATGTGACACGACTTTCCTCTTGGGCTAATATTTCCTGTTCCTTCTCGGCCAGAAGGTTGGTTCGCTCCTACAGTTCCCACTCCTTTACTTGCAAGAGGGCCTTGCGCAGTTTGGACTTCCTTTGTCGCTTTGTTGCCTGATAAGCAACGACGTTTTCCCTTAACCGAATTTTAGTTGCGGCCACCTGCTAGATGTTATAGATCTCTTCCAAGAACAACATGGAGAAGTTTATTTCAGCGTTGGTATCAGCAGTAGCTGTGCTTGTCTCTTCAGTTGCTTCAAGTGCTTGCTTCTGAATGAGAATGGTGATGGGTGGGACGAATGCTAGTTCAACTAGTGGCACGTTAGGATCAACGCCATATGTTTCAGCCTCCACAGTGTCCTTGACATCACTGACAACCGCTGTTAACTTATTGAGATGGTCCTAGACTTGGTTAGCAATGCTCACTTGCTGGGCCATCAGATTGCGAAAGTTATCTTATGCAACTTTCTTAACAGCGTTGGAAAGTTTCTGTAACTCATCCTCAGTTAATATAGTTGTGTTTTCCATTTTATCGGCTTTCTATTTCTTCTTGGACGTGTGGCCTTCCTCAGGCTGCAGGGGGTTCTGTGGCTGATTTCCACCAGGTGGTTGCTCTGAAGGATGCTAGTCTGAATCCTCTATATCATCATCATCCTCCATGTTTTCTTGAGACGTATCTGCTTGGGCATCGTTGCTTTCATGGTCTTCACCATTAACTTGATGAATTGGCGGTTCTTTTGCATTTTGGTCTTCAGATAGTAGCTCTATGAGTGGGCTACACCTTTCCTCAGGCCATAGCTTGACAATTACATCCATATCATCGTTGGTCACTATAAATCTTGCTTGATGTACTTTTCGACGCAGTGCTTTTGTAGGCAGTAGATTTATATTATGTATATTAGCTTCAAACTTGACAAAAGCAGCGTACTTGTGCACGATTGTGGCGTGGATCCTGTGCGTTTGTCGTAAAAATTATTATAACGCCTCTGCGTGCATGAATAATACAATATTGTTATCATGTTGGTGTTTGTTGTCGACCTTGACTTCCCATAGATTTTGGTATCTTGCCCCCAAGCAGGATATTGGGACATCCATGTGCACATAGTCTGAGGGGTCAGCCCAGACAGTGAAGGAAATCAAAACTAATAACCAGGAATAGTAGAATTTGTGACCCTTATTGTGTTGAGCCAGCATCGCATATTCGATCAGTTTGTTTAGCAAGTACCATGACCAAATGAACTGTTCTCCTCGTGCACATAAATTTTCATCTTCTACTACTGTTGTCGAACACTGCATTGGTATCATCTTATGAAATATTTTACAGGACAATATTTTTGCAGCAACGCCGACACTTTGGTCCTGAATGGGCCCCAACTAGTAGCCCCTTCCCGCTTGCTAAAGGTTGTGCTTCTGCTTGATGAATTTAGTATTGTGCTTATCCAGGTAGGGTAGAGGATATTTGCCTTTGGTCGAAAGTCCTGTTATTCTCGCTATTACTCCATCATTTACCAGATATGGCTAGTCGAGCCATAAGTATCCTCCATGAAAGCAAACTAGTAACTGCTTTACATATGTATTAACCTGCACACTATGGCTGAAGTGAGGTATAAACAGCATGTTGGTTAGTCCTACAGTGGCTAGTCCCTTGGCCCAATGTTTTGGTTTGATTACCTTGACAACACATGCAGCGGCCTGGGTTATGTCCATGCAATCTGTGATCTATAACCCCTCTTGCTGCCCAGTGTCGTAGCCTTGGAAGTTCAATACAGCCAACTATGGGAGGATATTGTGCAGCAAGGTCATGTCGACAAGGATTCGTGGTGCTATCAAAGTGGTCACTACCTTGTTTGAAATATCTACTTCCACTACACCAGGTCTTCTTGGCCAAACGTAGCCTGGGAAGTTTGGGTCGAGTCTCTCTACCTATGGTTCTGCCTGCTGTGGCTCGAATTCATCTCCACCAGCATTACCTTGTTCAGCAGCAGGTGCCTTCCGACATTCGTTTGGAGTGACTAGAACCTTACGTTTCCTTTGTCTTGGTGGTGGTCACACAGATGGATCTCCTGGAATAACTGGTATTCCCTGGACTGGGTTTGACACACGATGTGAACTAGGGGTTGGAATTGTTTATGGCTTCCTTGTTCTTGCCATTTCATCAATCTCTGGTGGCTGTTGCAATTGTAGGTCTGCTGCTGACTAGGTTTCTACTTCCTCATCAATGGGGTAGCTAGAGATGATAGTGGTGTATGATGCCTCACTCTCACTAGGAATGTGAATTACCATGGGCTCGAGCGGAATGGAAGACAGGTGACAGGATGCAGTTCTGCAATGGCTCGGCTCCGGTGCTGTCAGTGTGTAACAGAAAACTTTTTTGTTGGAGAAACGAATATTTAGCTATTGCACAATGTCTTTCAATCATCATTTGACAGAAGTTTTAGGTTTAATCACGCTCTTAGGTTGCCTTTTCCAATGCTTTCTCCATTATTTTATGTAGCTGGCCTTTCGGGCTGTACTTGTCAGACTAGTTATGTAATTAGAGATAAGACGGTTGATGAGATCTAACAATATGCAACCTTTATCCTCATACCGCATTTATTTAATGCCACGTAGGTGCCCCAGTCGTACAAATATTTGGCATGGATCCACTGGTTAATGCTAGCCAGCCTGTCATTCCTGCTTCTTGCATTATTTGGCCCCTACTTGCCTTTTCCCTTGCACACTTTAGGTCACCTGCTTGGGTATATGCGATGATGTGACCATTGGGTGGTTTAGTGTTCATGCGTTCTGTTGGTTTTGTCGCAATCCTGCAACAGAATAGCTTACATCTTGTGGCCGTTTTTTTTTACACATGTTGTAGTAAGGTTTCAGGCAACTGCCGTTTACCAAACTCACGACGTGGGTACCATCAACTTCTCTGGTGTTGCATTGTTCCTATATCCTTAGTTTGTGCGATGGTATATGGCCTTAGCCAAGTTGCCTTTAGTGTGGGTGGGTGTGCAAATACTCTACTGTCATAGTGTAGGATAAGTCTTCCTTCTGTGGATGGCTTCACCTTGATATATTGATAATGCCATGCCGGTAGCTGTTGTTGAGTTGGATTATTCTGTAATTGCAAAGGTATCTTCATCCTTTCTAAGTCTTCCACCATTCCCTTTCTTTCTGTGTTGTTTAGATGGAAGAGGGTCTGGTATTCCTACAGGAGATCTGTGATTTGAACAATTGCTTTGTCCTGTGAGTGTTTTTGTATTACTTTGCGATCTTTACTTAGTTCCACTATTTTTGGCCCACTGAATTTAGTCAGGCTATCTTCTGCATCCCTGGGTATATTGTCTTGCTGAGTAGCTCTATTGTATTAGTGAGCATTAGCATCGTTGATCTTCTCAACTATACCCCCCTTTTGTTTCTAGACTGTATTATGAATTGTAGGGTGTTTGTCAACATTTAGAACTGTATGTGTGACTTGCTGGGTTCCTTGTCGCAGCTGCTCACAGTTATCACAGGTCTTGGGTTCCATGTCCAAAGTGTATATGAAACTCTCATAGGTGGTTAAATCCCTTGACTCAGTATCCACTCATTGTACAGACCTTGTAACTCTTGCACACCTTCTCATGGAGACTTCATGTAATATGTTTTGCCAATTCTCTCAAGCCTCCCCTGAATCAGACGCACATGAACTTGTGCACTTCCAACTTAGGTTCCCATATGCCACTCGGACTGATATGATCTTCATTCATAGCTGTAATATTGTAGATTTGATCGAGATAATCAGCATGTCCCTCATTATAAACAGGCTCAACATATCTTTGTCCCTCAAATGGATCAATGGGCGAGACTACTCTCATTTCCTCATCTTCAAAGGAGAGGATCCTTTTTTTTGAAATTTATAATTGTTTGATTGGCTATAGCCCAATCTATCCCTAGTAGTGCAACGTAAGGATTTGTATCATCCACAATGTTGATGACCTTTAAGTCTGCATATGTGCGCAATCCTTCCACTTCGACAATGACATTGCTCAATCGGCCAATGGGTAGTACCTTCACCTGATTGGCAAGATGCAATTGGATAGGAGACTAGTCCAAGTGTGACTTGCCCATGCTTTCCTAGGTCTAGGGCGTTAGGATATTGACATCCGACCCCAGATCTAAAATGATATAGTCCATGTCATAATCATTGATTTGTGCATTCATTCTTAATTCGCCAGTCTTACATTTTCATCGCACCTGGTTAACCTTCTTCTCATTTTGTGGCTCTATAGGGATCTCATCTATTATTTCTTGTAGTTCTGCAATAACATCTATATCTTGGATTAGCATCAAACAACTGGATAGAAGAGTTATCATCTTACTAACCTCAGGCGAAGTCTTCTTCTGCAACAACTATTGGAATCGTTCAGGCATATCCTTGACTTCTGTTGAAGTTGATGTTCCGTCAGGGCTTATGAAGTATGATTGCACATCCCAGAATATTTATTTCTATTTCGGGAAGGTTGGTGATTCCTTTTTCTGTGCCACCAGCCTCACTTGTGGCTGCGGTTGTTCTTGCGGGTTATATTTTTCTACTCCAGTCGTCGCACCTCCTCTAGTTATGGTAGCAATGTTTAGGTCTTGTGGTTTAGACACGATTATTTGAACATTTTCATTTGCATTTGGGTTCAGGTTTGGTGGGGGGTTTGGTGCGGCAACAGTCCTTTCTTGCCACTTTGCGATTAGCTGAGGACATTGTTCAACATTATGGTCTTGTCCCTTACAATATGAGCATGTTCTTGTAGGATCCAAACAATCTCTAGCAAAGTGACCTAGTTTTCCATAGTTATAGAATGTAAATAGACCTCTCCCACTACCAAATCCTCCTCTGCCACCTATTCCTCTAAAGTTTCCACCACCCTTTCCCTGAGTGTTTAGTTTCTGCGGTGGTTACAGGTTCTACTAGTAGTTTTGTTGACATGGGTTTTTTTGCTGAGGCACATTCAACTATTGGTACTGATTAGTTGGGAACTGTGCAGGTTGGCACGAGGCTTGCACCTGTTTAACCTGAGGGAACCCCTCATTTTTCATTAAGTATGTATCAACTGTTTTCTCTTTCAAGAGCTAGTATGCTCTACAGTCTTTTTCCTCATGTCTCACTGATCTACAAAATTTACAAAATAAGTTTGCAGGGGTACTTACAACCTTCTGCAAATACACACATTCATCGTTGTGGTGACCTCTTGACTGGCATATACGACACCAGGGTATCCCTTGCCCGTTTAATGGGTTAGGTGCACTAGATGCGCCATAATTCATGAAGGTCGGACAGTTATCCCTGGTGTGTCCATCCGTTCTACATTTTGTGCACCACAAGTCCTCTTGTCCTTCTTTTCCCTTCTTGATATCTGGAAGTTGTAGTGTGAGTTTGGCTAGCTGCGACTGAATCTGTACCATTCTTGCGGCACTATTAGCAATAGGAAAGGCCTCTAACTTCATTGCCAACTCCAGTGCTTCTA
This sequence comes from Pseudotsuga menziesii, assembly GCA_001517045.1. Classification (NCBI taxonomy): domain Eukaryota; kingdom Viridiplantae; phylum Streptophyta; class Pinopsida; order Pinales; family Pinaceae; genus Pseudotsuga; species Pseudotsuga menziesii. The sequence goes on from LPNX011175525.1 coordinate 70,576, forward strand.
TCTACGACTCAATATTCTGCTGCATCAATGGCCCGCGGATGTGTGGTAGCAGAGCAGCAATAAACCATTCTTTATGCTGCACATCAGACATTTGGAAGCTTACTTTGGCCATTAGCGTCTTGAATCTTTGATCAAAATCCCACACAGTTTCTGCTAGAGCCTATTTAATCTCCTTAATCTCAGTAATACATTGTGATTTTGATTTGGGTTTTCTGAACTCAGAGATCATTGCAGCTTGGATTTCCTCAAGGGTATTCTGTGGTGTTCCAATTGGTGTAGCACAAAATTTCATGAACCAATCCAGGGCGCAACCCCTTAAGGTTATAATCATTTGCACTTTCTTGACATCAGCACCATGGACCAAACGTACCATCCACACAGCTTCACATAGGAACCAATGGTGCTTAGGGTCTTCCATCCTATTTCCATTAAATGTAGGTAACTGGATGTCTGTCACAGCCATTAGGTTGGCATTCAAGCTTTTTGGGATAAGGTTTAACCGAGTTGTACTTTCTTGTGCACTAGTTTCAGAGCTAGTGCTATTTGTATTAGAGGTCCTTTCAGGAGATGAAACTCTAGATCTTGTCTCAGGTGAGATTGCTGGTGTGATATAGTTGTACTCTGACCTCAAGGTCTTGTTAGAGTTATGATCTTCAGGTCCTTCTAAGATCAGGCTATAGTCCTCCTCTTCGTCACAAGACCCTTCGTCTTCGCATGACTGAAGTTCGTGTTCACTTCCCTCGAACAAACTAGGATTCTAGCGGCCCCTTTCGGTTTTCCTTCTCTTTCCTGATCTGAATCTTCTCCCACTCCTTAGGACTTCAACCTTGAGTTCAGGTTCTGTTCTTCCAGGGAACATCTCCATGCACTCTTCCCCATTTTCTTACCTACTTGTTAGTGACATAGCCCCCTCCTAGACACACGGCTCAACTATCCAAGTGCAAAATACCTTTCTCATAAGTGAGTAGTTTTATCCATGTACTTATATTCAATAAGTATCTCCTTAGTGGTCCTTGGAAGAAATCTCTTTCAACTTCACTATATGAAGTTATAGTATCTACTGCAAACTTAGTAATATACCCTTGCAATATACTATCAACCCAAAAATCAATAGCTCTTGGGACAACGTTACTTACATTGGTTACCTCCTGAACGAGTTGGTTGCTCCACTCAGTAATCTCCCTTGTCTGGTAGTTGGTCCTTCTTGATGCCAATCCTACCAACCATTCATGTAGTAGAACATGGAACTCAGCAAAGAAGATCTCATGAATATTAGAGTATATATATTCATCTAACCATATTTCTATGCTAAACCATGTTCCTGCACTTTCTTCTTGTGCGAACACTGGCATTTTAGCATCCAGCTAGTCTTCTATATCCTCCTTCGTTGGTTTCCACACCATCTCCCCAATTCAATAAAAGGGTCCTGACAACGGAACCATTTGTTGGCCACCTTTCCCCACTTGTGCGACCCAGGTTCTGCGCAGCCTACCGATCCAACAACTACCCAAGATACCTACCCGATAGAGCAAGCCCCATCGACAACACTTGCAAAGTAGGCGCAATCTCACCCGAGATATCTCACAGATGGATAACCGCCGGAACCATGTTTCTGCGATTGTCGAGGAAGTATAGTCCCTTGGATCACAACCAAGGAGCTCAACGAAGGCAGCAAGGCGGCTAGATGGAAAAGTCGGTTCTGTGTGAATGATCACACCTATATGTCATCACGCACAACTTGGCTTTCCTTTCTCCTCGCAACTAGTGCGGCGCAAATGACTCACATCAATCGGATCTAGGACTTAAGTCAGGATTCATAACAGGAATTATACAGAATGATATATATTTATACAATTTCAATTCAACAAGTCATTTTGTTCATCTAATTACCAATTGCAAGAAACTAACAGAAACTGAACCACATTTAACATTATATGGAAAGCAACTAGTAATCAAGCACATAAACATTCACCACATTGATCATTCATTTAGACACAAGAAGTAACGTGGAAACCCATCTGGGAAAAAACACCAAGGTGCTCTTCATCTGGAATGAGAAAGGATATAGCACCTTGCAGTCTGCGAGATGTAGACTGATCTTGAGATATGTCTTTAAGTTCAGACTTGTCGTTCTCATGCTCTCTGGTTCACTCCTACTCTACTCCTACTTCTAGCGGTCTTCTCACACTGCAGTCAGATCCACAGCTCAACAACCCCTCTAATGCTACCATACTCTTCTTGAGTCTACTCCTCTTCTGATTGCTATGACATTACAACATAATCGACATCCCCTTCAGTAGATTACCACTGAAAAACTGAACAGGGATCAATGAAAACCTTACAGACTAACCTTCTAACCATTGCATCCTTCCTATTTATACTAATTTACATGGTCATGTAAATCCAACTGGATCCCGACAGTCTGTTAGCCGTCACCATCAGCCACCCCTCTGTTTACAGTTGTGGTGATCATGACTTGACACGAGGCACTATCGACCCAACTTACAATTATCTTCTCATACGTGCGTAGTTGTAGGCTTACACCGCCTTATACGACCATGATATGGATTCTGTATCTGTCCCTTTCCGGCCATTTTCCCCTTGCACACTTCTGCGCTTGCCTTCCCTTTGCCATGCACTTCTCTATTTTGCCTTCGCGGGCCCTTTTTGTCCTTCGCGATATTCCTTTGCTTCTATCGCGCATGCGACACATTTTCCTTGGTAGCACGCATGAACTTCCTTCTTATGCCCCTTTCTCAAGCCAACACATATGCGACGGTGACCTGCAAGATGCTTGAATGATACTTCTTAACCATTGAATGAATATTTGGGAGGTCATCATTATCTCCACACGATCCTCCATGGAAGGATTCATTTTCTTTTTGCAGAAAGATGAGCATCAAGCGTTTTGTCAGTAGTATGTCGCATCTTATCATTACCCTCGTTTGACCTCCCTACCATTTTATTTTATTTATTGTCACTGTTGATGGGTCAGTTAGTCAATGGAATAATTGATTTTCATGTTGTGTAAGTTTTGAAGTGACGAATGCTTCAAAACCCCAAGACTAGAGAAAGATCACAATTTATTAAAGTGATTTTTTTTCCGGGTTCTAAGAAGATGAGTTTCTGTATTTTGGTTGAACTAGAGAAAATATTAGTTGGTTTACACTTTGGAAAGTATATTGTAAAGAGTTCCAATACTTGTCACAATTTGGGAATTTTGAAAGTATCTCGTTTCAAAAACTATTTAGGACAGTGTTGCAACTAATTTTACCATACATAATTGATCACACTTTTATGGCCTTCCCTGTCCCTCTGCAGACTCTTTGGACCCCATGGACCATTATTGTACCTTTGATGTTTCCAAGATCATCCCTAAAAACACCTATTATTTGTTGTGTGCAACTTTTAATCCCTTTCTCGCGTATATACGTGGATATTACCTTTAAACCCATGTACATCGGGATGTGTGCATAAGTCCAAATATTTTTGGAGTTTTCCTTGACGTGGATCTGAGTCACTTGTCTCTTGGCCTTCCACATGCCTCAATATCACTCGGATTTGACCTTCCATTACCCCATTGAATCACTATATAAGGAACCCCTTGGATACATTGAAGAGGAGGAATTGAAGAGCAATAAAACTATAGTCCATTGTTGTCGTAGCTTGCTTGTACTTGAGCCTGCATCCCTTTGTCGCTTGGAGCACTTTGTGTTCTTCCCAAGATTTCCTTTGTTTGTGAGATTTCTATCAAGAGATGGAGGATTGAGGTGGTGGAGGCCCAGGTGGAGGACTCAATTTCTCCGGTTTGCAGACGTGGCGACAGAGGTTGTCACTTATGTAATCTTTGATTTTATTAATAGAAATATCTTTTCATGTCCAATGATGTGCATTTAAATGAATATTGAATCCATGGATGCGTTTAATTTCTTATGCATCATTGATTGTATATGCTAGAGTAGGACTAACACTATATTATATAGCATGCTTTCCTTGTTTACTGTTGTTGAGAGTAAATTGGTAACACAGGCGAGATTGGAAAAAGCTCAACAGGGATCTACTTCAACCATCTAGAGTAAGGTATGTTTCGAGATACTTTAGTGTTAGATGTTGTATTTCTCTTGCATATTGGGAAGGGATTGATTTCTGTGGTTTCTCTGTCTGTTGTGGTACACCCCAAGCCATAGGAAGTTTTCTCCGTAATAGAATTGGTGACTCCGTTGGGGAAGTTCCTAGTTGTTTTTCATTGGGGTTTTTTTGGCATTCAATGTGCTTCTATTGCTCTAATTTCTCTGTTTCTGTGTCAGCTCTGGGGGCATGATTTCCCAGTAGTGTCATAGAGGAGTAAATTTTGTCTCGGTTTGTCCATTTACCTTATTTTTCTATATTTTTCTTCTTGTACGTGAGTTTTTCTTTCATAGGCATGTGTACACGTGTGTTTTCCTGGAATAGTCATGTATGTATGTAGGTTTACTGTGAACAGTCGCGTTTGCCCTGATTTTTTTCTTTTTTGGGAAGATTAAGTGTTGCTGGGTGAGTTTGGATGATTGTTGAGTCTTCTTTGATGCTTTTGGAGTTTGTATCTCCCCTCTGTTTCTGACCAGAGTGTTGAAATTGAACCCGAGTGATAGAACAATTGCACTCACAAAATTGCTAATCAAACATGCAAAATTACAAATAAAGGAGACTGAAATTGGAGCATAAGTACACTAATCTGTATTGAATAAGTGTACAATATCTAACCTTGTGAATTCATAGGCTTATTCAATATATAATTACATGAGAGATTCGAATGCATAAGGATGCCATTCTAAATAGTAAAAAAGTAGGCTTACTAAATCTAGTCAAATCCTCCATAGGTGCATAAAGCAGTTTCCAAATCCACTTAGAGGCTCACGAATTGCAAAAGTCAAGTAGGAAAGCTAATAAGGGATGGAAAGAAAACTCATACATGATTTTATTAGGAGAAAAGGATGGAGGATAATGAGGGAAAAAATCTAGTCAACTACACCTAGTCTTACTTTCCCTTTTGCCATAAATCTCAATAAAGCAGACAACTTAGCAGAAAAAATAGATATGCGCTAGGGAGGATCTGGAATAAAGCAGACATGCTAAATATGGTTTCTAGGAGATTTCCCAAGCGCTCCATGATTCGGTTTTAGCAAGTTTGACTTCTATGACATGTGGAAGACAACTTGCATAGAGTGGAATATTGGAAACTAGGAAAATAAGACAAAAATGGATTAATTAATGTCTAACGTAGCTAAATATGGGTTGATTATTATAACACTCCCCCTTAAGCCTGAATTTATGAGTAAATATCAGAAAACTATAGGGCCTAGCAACAAGGCTTAGTCACCCTTTACATACTGCATGCCCAAGGAAAGAGGCAAAAAGCCAGTGGGAAAATCCTCCCTTAAACATGGACAGTAAAACAAAATTTAAAAATCTTGTCATCAATCATGCTTCATAGCATGATCAAAAATCCCCAGTAGTGATTTGAGATTACTGAATGTCTTCTCACAAAAAACTTTGGTGAAGATGTCTGCTACTTGTTCTAAAGATTCACAGAAGAGTAGGTGAATGGTGCCATCATGCACAAGTTGTCTGATGTAGTGCATATGGATCTCAATGTGTTTGGTTCTCTGTCTATGAAATGGATCATTGCAAATTTGAATGGTGCTCTGATTATCACAATAGATAATAGTTGAAAACTCTGATTCGAAGCCACACTCACCAATTATCCCCTGCAACCATAAACATTGAGTTGTTGCATTTACAACTCCTCTGCACTCTATTTCTATAGATGAGAGTGCTATGGCACTCTATTTCTTGCTTGACCAATTGATTGGTCCTTCAGCAACCATGAACACATATCCTGATGTTGAATTTTTATCTGTGTTGTCACCTACCCAATCACTGTCAGTAAACCCAATCAAATCAATATCAAATTTAGCTTTGTAGAAGATCCCATGAGTTCTTGTTCCCTAAACAAAGTTAAGGATCCTTTTGGCTGCTCTCCAATGGATCTAATGAGGCTGATCCATGTATTTTGAAGCCACACTTACTACATAAGAAATATTAGGTCGAGTTTGTGTAAGGTAAAGAAAACACCCAACCAAAAACCTATATATTGTATTATTTACCATAGGAGAAGAACCTGCTTCTTCAAGCTTAACCCCTGAAAGGAAAGGATTCTTGCTTGGCTTGCAATATTTCATGTTGAACTTGTTCAACAAATCTAAAGCATATTTGGAATGATGTACTTTTATTCCATGTTGGGATTGAGCAATTTCGAGACCCAAGAATTGGCTCAACAGCCCCAAATCAGTCATAGAAAATGCATGGTTCATTGCATCGTTCAAGGAGGCAATCTCTTTCTTTGAACTTCCTGTAATCAGAAGGTCATCCACATACAAGAAAATAATCATCAAATAAACCCGAATCAGCTTCAAATAAACATTAGGATCAGACTTGCATCGAACAAAACTCAATGACAGCAGAAAGCCATCAATCTTGGCATACCAAGACCTGGGGGATTACTTGAGCCCATAAAATGATTTATTTAACCTGCACACAAAATATATATTAGAAACAAAACCTTGAGGTTGATGCATGTAAATATGTTCAGTAATATCTCCATTTAGGAAGGCACACTTCACATCCATGTGATGTACCTCCCACTGCTTTGAAGCTGCAATGGCTAAGGCTAGCCTTATGGAGTCCACCTTTGCCACTGGTGCAAAGGTTTCATTGTAGTCAATACCATGTACCTATGAGTATCCCTTGGCTACCAATATGGCCTTATATTTCAAAGGTGAACCATCAGTAGCAAACTTAGTTTTGAAAACCCACTTACATTGAACTAGCTTCCTCCCTAGGGGAAGATCAACTAGTTCCCAAGTGTTGTTCTTCTGGAGTGAGCTGAATTATTCTTTCATGGCTGTTTTCCATCTTGGATCATGTGCTGCATATTCATATGTTTGTGGGTCTAATTCAACCATCAGATATCACTTCTATGCAAACAAATGATCTTTCATACACCGGGCACTCTTAAACTGAGATCTAGTCCTCCTAGGATCACTAGGATTTCCAGCTAGTTCCCCAGCTGCATGAATGGTCTTTGCTACCCATTTTAGTCTTGTAGGATTGTCAGGATCTACAATTAAATCATAATTATAAAACATATCAGAATCAGAAAAATCATTTGTCTCTTCACTTACATTCAATGGTTCTGGTGGTGAAGAAGACTCTCCAACTTCAACTGCTGCTAAAGGCTCTTGTTGGAACTGAACACTCCTTTCAATGAAGGCTTTGTTTGTGCTTAAGTTGATCAGCTTGTACCTTTTTGAATCTTTAGAATATCCAAAAAAATAGGCACTCTTGGCTTTGGGGCTGCAAATCCTTTCTCTTTTTAGTTGGAATTCTAGCCCAAGCCTTTGAGCCAAAAATCCTGAAATGGGTCACATCTGGCTTGTGCCTACTCCAAGCTTAGAAAGGAGTCATACCATCAAGATATTTATGAGGCACCCTATTCTAGATATAGGATGCATAGTTTATAGCCTCGGCCCAAAAATTTGGTGGCAAAGTCTTAGCCTCCATCATACAGGTTGCCATCTCCTTCAGTGATATGTTCTTTCTCTCAGCAACACCATTTTGTTGTGGTGTGTAAGGGATTGAATGTTGCATCTGAACACCTGCATCTTTACAATATTGAATGAAATCAGACTTGACATACTCACCACCATTTTCATATGTGAGGATCTTGAGTCTCCTCCCAGACTGATTTTCAACCAAGGCCTTAAAGACTTTGAAGAGGTCAAAAACTTCAGACTTATGCTTTAGGAAGTAAACCCAACAATACTTGGAAAAGTCATCTATGAAGGTCAATGCATATTTGGCTTGACTCATTGAAATATGAGGAAATGGACCAGCAAAATCACTGTGGATCAACTCAAGAGGTGTAGAGGTTCTCTCATGACTAGCTCTCTCAAATTTATGCTCTGGGTGTTTTCCTAGGATACAACCTTGACAGACTCCCTTGGAAAACTTAATCTTTGGAAACCCTATGACCATTTCTTTTTCACTTAGATCAGAAAGATACTTATAGTGAAGATGGCCAAATATTTCATGCCAAATATTGCTTGCCTCATTAACATGAATCAGAAGAGCAGAGGGCTTTGAGTAGGGTAGAAAATGTGAAAATATGTATACCTTTGAAGTGTGATCTACAACTCCTTTTGCAATGAATTTACCATTTGAGATCTTTGTGATCTCAACATAATCAGGGGAGAAGATGGCCTTCTTTGGAGCCCCTATGTGATTCATCTTATACACTGACAAGAGGTTAGAGGAAAGACCTGGAACATACAATACATTACTGAATTTACCATGGTCAAGATCAATCCTTCCTTTCCCCAAACTGTCAGTGAGAGAGTCATCTCCCAGCACTATTGGTGGACCTTTCTACATGTCAAGAGAGGATAATTCCTCCTTGGTCGAAACCATATGTCTTGAAGCTCCAGAGTCTATGATGAATCTAGGTGAACTTGATGTGCCAGCAACGAAAGCATGTACTCTCTCTCTATCCTCTGAATTTAATCCTCCTTCCCTCTTCTTTGAGCATTCAAGAAGGGAGATGTTGTTCTTCTCCAGGAGTTGGGTCAACATGTCAATTTGTTTATTCATGCAGGAGCTCTTAGGATGATAGCCCTTACTGCAGTATGCGTACTTGCTCATTTCTCCTTTGTTCTTCTTCTTCTGGAAGTTCTTCTTGGAGCCTTAGGGCTCCTCTTGAGACTTGTTCTTCTCTCTCTTTTGATCAGGTGGCTTCTTAGCTTTCTTCTTCCCTTTTGAATCCACCCTCGAATCTCCAACAACCAAAGCTTAGTCTTTGGAAGGTTTGATGGTGCCCATCATCACCAGTTTATCTTATTCTTGTGTGAGGGATTCCATGAACTCTACAAGCTTAGGCATCTTCCAGGCTCGAGCTGTCAACTTGGTGGCATGGAAGGTCGAAAAAAACACTGAATAGTCAGGGGAAAGCTTTGAGAGTATGGCCAAAACTAGTTTCTCTTCCTTATTTTCAATTTCATACTGTTTTAGCTGTAAAACAAGGGCTTTAAACTTGGAAAAGTAGAGTTGCAGGGATTCGAAGCTGCTGGGACTCAAAGATATCAATTATGATTCTTGATTTGATGTCCTCTCATCTCATCTGTCTTACCAAAAAGCTCTAGAAGCTCCTCCCATACTTCATTAGGTGATGTCAATCCATCAAGCCTGGAAGAGGAGGTCTCTTGATATGCTCAGACACAAAAGACCATAGGCCTCATCCCTCCTATTGTGCCATTTAATTTTTTTTGCAGATGCATTGGGCTCTACCTTAGTTTCCATAGTCACCTTATAGAGACCTTTCACTCTCAATATTATCTCTATCTCTACTTTCCATTCAAAGAAATTAAATGGAGTCAAGATGATCTTCTGAGATTGATCCATAGCTCAGAACTATGCCCTTCAACCAGCAGAATGTGCTCCCAGTAAATATTTCGAACCCATAATAGCAATATGAAAAGAGATAAATCGATCTACAAAGGCTCTGATACCATGTGGAAATTGAACCCAAGTGATAAAACAATTGCACTCACAAAATTGCTAATCAAACATGCAAAATTACAAACAAAGGAGACTGAAATTGGAGCATAACACTAATCTGTATTGAATAAGTGTACAATATCTAACCTTGTGAAGTCATAGGCTGCTGCAATATATAATTACATGAGATATTCAAATGCATAAGGATGCCATTCGAAATAGTCGAAAAGTAGGCTTACTAAATCTAGTTAAATCCCCCATAGGTGCATAAAGCAGTGTCCAAATCCACTTTGAGGCTCACGAATTGGCAAAGTCAAGTAGGCAAGCTAATAAGGGATGGAAATACAAATCATACATGCTTTTATTATGTGAAAATGATGGAGGATGATGAGGGCAAAAAACTAGTCAACTACACCTAGTCTTACTTTCCCTTTTGCCATAAATTTCAATAGAGCAGGTAACTTAGCAGAAAAAGCAGATATGCACTAGGGAGGATCTGGAATAAAATAGACAGGCTAAATATGGTTTCCAGGAGGTTTCCCAAGTGGTCCATGAATCAGTTTTAGCAAGTTTTACTTCTAGGACATGTGGAAGACAACTTGCATAGAGTGGGATATTGACAACTAGGCAAATAAGAAAAAAATGGATTAATTAATGTCTAAGGTAGCTAACTATGGGTTGATTATTCTAACACAGAGACTCTTTTTTATTTGATTTTTGAAAATGTTCTTGTCATTCATTTTCTATTTTTTGTTTTGAGATTAGTGCATTAGGTCTCTTTTTCCTTAGTACTTTGCTTGGCCGATTTCTGTGAGTGGTTGGAGAGTCTGAGGGTTGTAGAGTCATATTTTTGTTTTTTATCTCATTTAATTCAAAAATACAAAAAACATTTTTCTTTTTACATAGTTATGCATTCTTTGCATTTTGCATTAGCATGGTACTTGCATTAGGTTTTCTTGGTGAATATTAGTCAGATTTTCATATAGGAATGATTGCATATACATTTGAAGGAAAAATTTTGCACTTCACGTAGTAGCATACCCTGTTCTTCATTCGACACAGTGCATTTGCATTGATTGTTAGGTGTGCATTTTACTTCTTGTTGTGTCATAACATCATTAGTTGCACGACCATTTACCCTTTGATTAATAAAGCCAATTAAAATCAATTCATAATAAAATGAATTAAACTCTTTTCTTTGCTAGGGTGCACCAAAAAGACTAGGTTTTAGGGTCTTGGAATAGTTCATTGTGAGTTAATTCTACAAGACCACTAAACGAAACAATTAGGTGTCTGTCCAGGTGAGAGTGTGAAATCATTTATATAATTAGTGTTTCTCAGGATTCTCTTCTTACAAGGGAGTTAAGCACGAGGCAGTGTGAGCAATTATGATTGGGATGACCCCTGATTGTGAATGATTAGCACCGGAGATATTTCCAGGATTGTATTCATATCTGGGGACCTTTGAGGTATTGTCTAGTGCACCCCTAGGGTACTAGTTGTGCTTTCAGGATTCGAGCTTTGTTACCCTGCCCATACAGTCAATCCCTCTTGTGACTATCCACTTGAGCATTGATTATATTGAGGTGACATTAGTTTCCTTACCTAGGTTATCGAGGGGGTATTTGCAGAGGTTATTCTACAGGTGTCCTATCCAGGTAGGGGTCAGACACCACAGTCGCTATATGCGTTGAAGCTAGGGGCCACTATAATTGGTTACAAACCTCTGCTTGTTGTGTATGGGAGTCTCAAGCCTTTCCTAGGAGAGACATACTTGCTTCATTCGGGAGCTCACATATCCTACCCTTGGTTTGCTTGTGATTTGGATTTACATTTTCAGGTGTATGCTCTGTGCATACTAGTTTTCCTAGGGTTTGCGTAATTAGATCGAGTCTTTTTATTTTTTTTATCATTATGGATTCGGGTGCGGCACCCCGTAGTTCTCATCATTTAGCAGGAATTTCGCCTTCCACGTCTCCTCCTCCTTTGGGAGAGAGAACCAGACAGTTTGGGTGAAATAATTCTCACTTTGATTCACACACCATGGGAGATCATGAGGATGGGATTCCAGAGATGTCTTCTCCACCTCACGAGGTTGGGGAGGAATATTCTACTACCACATATGATCCTTTAAATGAACAACCTTCACGATCTAGTTATGATCCCTCATTCACAGGTCATCAGTATTGGTTTTCGAGTGACAAGACTCATTATGAACCCACAAACACTAGTAATGTTAGATATGACATACATGATATTCCTGAGCCTGATCCAACATATCATGTCAAGTCAGAAATTGACCATGGCACTACGCCTAGGGGCACTCCCACTCTTTTCCATGCGGAGAGGTTTGGGGGCACTAGTCACATTGCACCTTTCATCCTGGTGGTGGAGGCATCTTCACATGCTCCTCCTAGGCCTAGTGTTAGTAATCGTATTCAGATACAAGGATCGAGATGAGTGAACATTGGGAACACCACTTACATTCCTTCACATGTCCCTTCGTCTTCGAACCCCGTTCCTTTGAATGCATTTTAATGACTCATCCCCCCCTAATTCACGTGGGCCTTCAGGTCGAAATGTTGCTACTAGCCATGTTCATTATGTGACTGCTAACGTGGTTGTATCTTAGAGCTGAGTACTTCCTGTTGTGTCAGCAGGTCATGTACCTATTTCTGGATCGTCTCACGTTCCACCTCGTGGAGCTCCCCGTATACCAAATTATGGACCTTCTCATGGTACATCCCATGGAACTACCAACCCAATAGGTACGGGTGTTAGCAACCCGCTTACTCTTCTAATTATGGATTTGTAGCGCCTCATAATCAAGGTACCCCACATCACAATGCTTCCATGCAGCCGCGGCATGGGTCAAATGGGAGGAGGTTATTATGGCCAAGGCCATGGTATTTATAGCGATCAACCTTACATGAATCAAAACTACCAAGAAGCATGGAATCGACCGGATCAACCTAGGCTCCCTTTCCTTGCGACATTGAACTTACCTGACTTGTCAAGATTGATGAAAGATCATGTGCCTCATGACCCGGCATTGCCGATAGTCCCTACCAAGCTTCCTTTGGACATTTCCAAGTTTGAAGGTAAGGCTGGTGAAGATCTTTGTGAGCATGTCATCACTTTCCACCTTTGGTGCTCTTCCAATTCCTTACATGATGATTCCATTCGTTTGAGGATATTTCAACGCACCCTAATGGGTCTTGTGGCGAAATGTTATATAGAGTTACAGTGGGGGGATTATGCTACGGTTGATGATCTTTCTCTGACTTTCCTTAATCATTTCCATCTACTCATATGTTATGATGTTGGTACTGAAATCTTGTCGACCTTCCGGTAAGATAAAGCCACACACATTTCGGATCATATTCAAGAGCAACGTAGAAGAAAACGGTTAATCAAAGCTTTTATACCACCATAGTTTCTTCTTGAGTGGTTCCTCAAATTGTTGTTACCTTACATCACGAAGGATGTTTCTACATCCAGATTTCAAAACGAGGAACAAACTATTTTTAGGGCACACAAGTTGGATTTGATCTATGCTCAATCCAAAATTTTGTATGAGATTATACCTAATGCTCCCAAGTCCAATTTCGACCCCAAGGTCAATCCTGTGCCACATGCCGATGGTATTGTGGGATCTATAAGTACCAAACCTATGGACTTGATTGTGAAACAAGTGAGCCAATTTTCAATTAACTAGTCTGCGTTGGGGCAAGCTATGACTTCGTCTGAACCTACCCAATCGGTGACTGTACTTTCTGTGCAATTGTCGAACCTGAAAGGCAACCAGCAGCTTGGAAGGAATAAGAAAAAAGGAAAAAATAATCGTCTGGGTGGGAACAAGAATGAAAATGATAATAATAATAACAAGAACACTCAAAACGCTGGGGGGGACAAGGAGTCTAAATGTAAGGTGAAGTTTTCTTGCAAGTTATGTAAGGACGACCATCTCACTCACTTGTTCCCTTGTATGGAATATGCCTCGAGGTTCATAGCACAGGGCTCAGCTGTGTTAACTAATCCTTTACCCAATAATAAAAATATGAACTCGAGGACCGTTGATCCTGGTTGTGCATAGGGTGGAAATCAAAATATGTCGGAGGCCAATAGTGATCACGGTTGCATCAACATGGTGCGTGCCACTAAAGTTGTGACTCGTGCAAAACATTATGGTTCGTCACAACCAGACCTTGGGAAAGAACCTTCATTAGAGGAAATTTGGGGTCTAAAATGGGCCTTATAAGAAAACATGCCAACAATAAATTTTGTGAGTTGGAATTCAAGAACCAATAGAATTTCAATAAAATGAGTCAACCATAATGGTTGAATTGACATATTTGTCATAAAATAAAACTACTTTTTTTGTTCGTATTTTCGACATATCTCCCTGTGTTATAACTCAAATTTCAAGCAGGAGAGCTCGTTGGATGTGAAATTTAATTTTGCATCCAACGAGTACCCACACTACATAATTTTGACAGACCTCGCTACCCCAAAAACAAGAAATACCTGAAAAAAACATGATGTTGACATCATCATCACGTTTTTTTAGGTGTTTCTTGTTTTTGGGGTAGAGGGGTCCGTCAAAAGTATGTAGTGTGGGTACTTGTTGGATGTGAAATTAAATTTCACATCCAATGAGCTCTCCCACTCATAATTTGAGTAAAAACACAGGGAGATATGTCAAAAATACGAACAAAAAAAGTAGTTTTTTTCATTCTTCCTCCAAAATTAATAACTATTATTTTATTATTTTCCTTAGGAGGCCCATTTTAGACCCCAAATTTCCTCTAATGCCCCACCCAAGAGCCCTTTGCAAATCAAAAATCCTACGGATAAACCTGAAGCTCCACCTCACATTCCTAAGGGAGTCTTAAAGCGTTCGGGGCACAATCCGAATGCCTGAGTCGCCCAAAACTATTCAGTTTTCGAGGATTTGGGCCAGACTCCTTGTCGATGTCCACATTAGAAGTGCTTTAGAATTGTCCTCCGTAGAGGAAATCATTTTTGTCTGCTCTTGGGGTTAGTGACGATAACTCTTCTACCATGATCAAATTTGAAACCATGGGAGTACAACCTCGCTTGCCTTACTAGGTGTCTCTTTTGATTCATGTGGAGTGTATTAACAACATTGTTAAGCGTACTCTCATTGATAAAGGTGTTGCTGCTTCCGTGATGTCTTGTCATGTTAGAAGGGTTAGGGTTCTTCCATGTTGTCTCAATCTGCCACTATGTTGACAAATTTCGATGGTAGATCGTTTCGGCTGCACGAGGTTCTTCCTTCTCTACAGGTCCAGTTGGGAGGGCAGACCGCCGCAATCGAGGTCGAGGTGGTTGATGCGCCCCTTGACTACAATATTTTATTGGGTAGGAATTGGATGTATAGTATGCAAGTCGTAGCCTTTTCCCTCTTTCTAGTGATATGCTTTTCGTTTAATGGAAATATTGTTACAATTGATCAAAAGTCATTCCATAATCCGAGTGTGAATGCATCATTAGGAGCTTCTATCTTGATTATCTATCATTCTCAGTCAGAAACTAGGAGTGTGGGAATAGGTATGGATCCTTCTCTTATGGGAACCTTTAGTTGTCCTGCGCCCGTTCTTATGATTGGGTCTATTTTTGGTGGGGCTTCATCCTCATCGAATTCGGTGTCTTTTTGCACTACCCATATGGAAGATCCTTCGATTCTTCCTTCACCAAGTACTTCGAGTGTTCCCATTGAGATAGACATGTCGTTTCCTACAACAATGGTGGTGTATCAAGCGAATATTGATAAGGTTGTAGAGCCTAGTCCTTCCTCTTTGCAGACGGAAGAGGAGGACAAGGAAGTACTTCCTGCATGGGCAGTAGAGTCATCTCACTCACATGATTGCCTCGATGATGTTTTTCCATCGGATGAAGCTATTCTTGAGGCAATGTCTAGGGTTGAGAAACCTTGGGAAGAGTTGCATCATCGATCATATTTTCTTCCTAAGCTCGATCATATGGAGTGTGATGACTTTAAGGAGATTCTTAGCGAGAATATTGGCAGCCCCGTGGTTCCATTAAGCTCTCCTGGTCAGATGGTTGATGGAAACATGGCTAATTTATCACCAACAGTTCCTATCAATATTTCTTATGATCCTGGCAAGGTTGAGAATGTCTACATTGGGGCGGGTTGTTCCCTCGATGAGATAAAGGAGTATATCGAGTTATTTAAAGAGTTTCGTGACATTTTTGCTTGGTCATACGAAGAAATGTCATGTATAGACCATCGTATTGTTGAACATGAGATCAAAACATATCCGGATACAAAACGGGTTCGACAACATTTGCGTGCAGTGAATCCTATAAAAGCACCCGCCATTAAAGCCGAGATAGAGAAACTACTAAAAGCTGGTTTTATCTATCCCGTTCCCTTGACAGAATGGGTTTCAAATCCTGTTCCGGTGGATAAGAAGCAGGGAGCGATCCATATATGCACTGATTTCTATGACTTAAATCGTGCCTATCCTGAGGATAATTTCCCCACACCATTTATTGATCAGATTTTGGATGAGTGTGCGGGAAGTGAGGTATTTTCCTTTATGGACAGTTTTTCTAGAAATAATCAGATTCAGATTAAGCCCGAGGATCAACATAAGAATACATTTATTTATCCTTGGGGTACTTTTGCATATTGGAAGATGCCCTTCGTCCTTAAAAACACCGGAGACACTTTTTAGCAGGCCATTACCTTAATATTTCACGATCTTAAAACGATTATAAAAGTATATTTGGGTGATCTCGCTGCTCACTCTTGTTTGCAAGTGCGTCATCCATATCATTTGAGATTAGTGTTCGAAAGATGTTGTCATTACCAAGTTCGTTTAAATCCTCATAAGTGCATCTTTTACGTGACCGTTGGTCATTTACTAGGATTCATCGTATCCAAGGAGGGTATAAGAGTTGATCCCTTAAAGGTTGAGGCAATACTCCAATTGTCTCCCCCATGTAATATTAGACACCTTCAATGTTTACAAGGCATGGCGAACTTCTTGCGAAGATTCGTGGTTAATTTTTCCAACTTGACTAAAGGCTTATGCATATTTTGAAGAAGGACGCCCCTTTTTACTAGGATGAACGAGCCCAGGAGTCTTTCGATGCTCTTAAGAAAGCCTTAGCAATGGCCCCCGTGCTTAGTCCACCAGACTATAGCCATGATTTATTGATTTATGTGGCCGCGTCTATGGAGACGGTTGGTATGGTTTTGGTTCAGGAGGATGAGGAGCTCCATGAGCATGTCATATATTATTTGAGTCGAAACCTTATAGATGTTGAACTTCACTATTCCCATGTGGAGAAGCTAGACATGGCTACTGTTCATGCAGTTCAGCATTTGAGACATTACATTCTCCTTCGTCAAAACTTGGTCGTAGCTCATATCAATCCATTTAGTTCGTCCTCACTAGAAGAATGATTGGGGGAAAATACAATAAATGGATTGTCATTTTGCAAGAGTTTGATCCTGAATTCGTTTCGGCGAAATCAAAGAAATCGTTGATCTTTGCGAAGCTTATATCTGATTTTCCAAGTTTGGAGGAGGAGGAGGTTTATGAGGATTCTTTTGTCGATAAGCATATTTTCCTTGTCTCAACTGTGGACCCTTGGTATGGGGATATCATCTTATATTTGCAAACATTGAAGGTCCCTACTCACCTCTCACGGGATGAGCGACGATGATTATGTCATGTAGCTAAGAACTACCTTAGAGTGGATAACAGTTTGTACCATCATGGGGTATATTCCATTTTTCGTCGTTGTTTAACCCATTATGAGGCTGAGGTTGTGCTAAATGATTTCCATGGAGGGGTGTGTGGTGGTCATTTATCTGGGCTTTCTACAACCCAAAAAATCTTGAGAGCAGGCTATTTTTGGTCGTCCATCTTCAAAGATTGCGTTAATGCGGTCAAGAAGTTCCTCCCTTGATAGGTGTTTGAACACAATATGTGCTCGGATCTAGTCCCATTACATCCTATTATCACCATCGGTCCCTTCACCAAGTGGGGGTTTGATTTTATGGATTGCAACCCAGCTTCGACTAGGGGGAATCATCACATTATTGTGGATGTTGATTACTTCACAAAATGGGTAGAGGCTATGCCCATAGTTGAATCCAATGGTGAGACAGCTGCACATTTCATTTTCAACCAGATTATCACCTGGTTTGGCATTCCAAAAGAGCTTGTCATTGACCATGGTAGGCACTTTCAGAATAAAATGATGGAAGAGTTGGCTTCCAAGTTAGGGTATAAGCAAGAGCATTCCTCTTCTTATTACACTCAGGTGAATGGATAGCTTAAAGCAGTGAAAAAGTCACTTAAGTCTATTCTCCAACAAACCATCGCACAAAGCAAGACTAAGTGGCATATCATGTTGTATCATGCTTTGTGGGCCTATAGAACCGCGGTTAAGACTGCCACCGGTTTTTGTCCCTATCAACTTCTGCATGGAGTGGAGTCTGTTTTACTTGTTGAATGTGAAATCCATTCTCTGAAGCTAGCTGTGGAGATTTTACCTGACACTTCCGCATTGGAAGAGTGTTCGGCCCACTTAGGGCAGCTTGATGAGCAACGCCGAGATGCCTTAGTGGCTCTAGAGGTTAACAAGAATCGTGTCAAGGTCCAATATGATAAGTTTGTCCGTTCGAGGAAGTTTTAGTGAAGGTGACTTGGTTATTTTGTGGGATCAAGCTAAGGAACCCTTGGGGGCAGGGAAATTTAATTCCATGTGGCATGGTCCTTACGTGGTTAAATGAGTCTTAGAGAAAGGCGCCTACGAGCTGGTTGATTATGAAGGGACAGCCTTGGCGGAGCCTAGAAATGGGCTCTATCTCAAAAAATACTATGCATGATCTTCAGCTAGGGATGATTTTTGTATATTATTGCACAGTTTTTCATTGCATAGTTAGGTTTTCTTATGGTGATCAGGTTTGCGTAGCTTTCATTTATTATGGCAGATGTCGATGGAGTCTTCCGTTCATATAGGATTTGCTGATGATGCTAACTGCCACACTCAAAACTTAGCTTTGGCTGCTTGGGTGACCTATACTCCTATTGGTCAAGTATTGTATTCAAGAGGCATATGTTTATGGCCCTCTTCAAACAATGTTGTTGAATATAGTGCCATCATTGAGTTATTGTGTGATGCCATTTCACATAGTGTTCATTCTCTTGAGGTATGTCCTGGTTTGCAATTAGTTGTTTCAAAGCTTAATGTCTTGTATCGTATTAGGGATCCGACATTATTATGAAGATTCTTACATGTTAGTTTGCTAGAACGAAAATTTGAGAGTATAACATACATTCATGTTCCAAGAATTTTTAATCAAGTTGCTGAACCATATGCTAACTATGTGTTAGATTGGCATTTGTTTCATAGACCATAAGCATATCACAAACACACATTTTACAGAGATGTAAATAAAATAAAATCGATCATCATAAAAGTTTTTCATTAACATCCAAAAAGTGACGTCATAATACAAAAGTGTCATATACAAAATTGGGGCTTCCGAGCCACCAAAATATACTACACGGTCATACAAAAATGAATACACTCAGGTCTCTAAGCCTGAGGTGGAGGGGGGTTCTAATCATGATAGCACACTATTTCTCTAGCTAGTCGTCGAAATAGTCAAACCCATACTCATGGTACACCAACCGCTTGGCACTGCATGGCCTCAGGGAAGTCCTTGACTTGCGCCATGGGTACCTTGTGTGTCAAATGAAAAAAGTTTGTGTGGATTCTTTAGAGCATCCGCACCCATGATATCATCTCATCTTCCCCTCCGTCGATGACGAGGGAAGCCATCTGGCCGTAGTGGTCCTACATGCATATACATGACAGATTGTCACTATGTGTTGTCACACCAAAAACATGTCTTTTGAGTAAATATATCAAAAAACACAAAAAATTAAATAATTCAAAACTTAAAAAGTGGGTTTGGGATTCTTTACCTATGTCACCATAAGCTGCTCCTAGTGGTAGGGGCATATCTGGGTCTTCGCATAGGGGTAGTCATTTATGGCAACGATCTATCTCCACCACCATGGAAAGAAATCTGCTGGGTAGGGGTTAGCCACCCTACCTCCACCCAGTTTGTGCATGACATTTGCCCAGCATCGTAGGGCTGGATCCCGGACTCCATGTAGAGCAATGTATACCCTAGGGCTTAGCCCTGGCACTCGCTCAAAGAAAAATGTGCCTAGTATACTGCCGAACCCAAAGTTTCACACTCTAACCATCTTGCAGTCACTGAGCTGTTGTTTCATATTGCTTAGCAGCGTAGTACTCCAGTCATACACTGTAGGTCGTATGCACTCTACTGCATAGAACATCATTGGACATGAAGCCAACCTTACAATCCTACCTAGTGCCAAAAGTATGGCCTTCAACCCCAAAATCTGAATAGAGTTTGTCGGGATTTGACTCTCAACCTTTTTCGTCTCCAGAAAGTAGTACACAACAATGTACTCATCTACGGTCATCCCGCCTCCTGGCCCATGAGATCGGAGGTTCACCATCTCCCCTCGTCGGGAGAAACCTGTGATGAAGTATATGTCCTCAAACTCAATGCTAAGTGATATCCCATCTATCTGAAATGTTTCAGACTCTATATCCCAATAGTCCACTAGTAGCTGGAGTAGTCTCGGTTTGGCGCTCAGAACGCCAAGACACCAAAACTTGTACAAGACACATGCCCGTAATGCTTGTTGGGCCATGAGATCACTTTGCACAACTTCCTCGACATCACCATGCTCTCTTTCTCTCCACTCTAGCACCATCCTGCATAAAATCCAAGTTTTTTTATTATCAATATTTACCCTTTAAAACCTTGTTCGCGGCCCTGTATGCGACTATTTTCAAAACATCCACATATGTACGCGACTTTCGATGCATTTTCTGCGTATGGCGATCCCTATAAGTGGAAAAAATCCTGATTTCCGCATGGGCCGAAACGCATAAGTTTGGATGGCTCAAAAAATTAAATAGCCCACGAAATTTGAAAAAAATTACATCAAAATGAAAGGGAGGAGCATGAGAATCTACCTAGATCAAATGGGGAGGGATTCCGCTGGACAACACTCCTGGAATTCGCTTCTATAGTTCTGAGCTCAAATGCACTATGTTGGGTAAAAATTTCAAATGGTATGAAAATTTTTAAATTTTTCACTATTTATAGAAAAATTTTGAAATTTTTACCCACTTTCTATAGTTTTTTACCGTTTCTATCCATTTGAACTAATTTGATGTTGTAGGAATCCATTTAGAGTGCGGTTTTGACCGTGGATTTGACCCATTCGTGCTTATTGCAGGTATTATGTCTAAACTGGCATATAGGTTAGGTTTCACATCCGTTTGCATTTTGCATAACCTTTATGACCATTTCAATTTAACCTTAGGTACGAACCCATTCCATCTTGTCACGAAGCCTTCTTGCTGCTTTTAGAAGTGACATATTGTGAATGGTAGAGCTTTACCATACATGGGTACCTTAGTTAGATCATGTTTTGGATTTGGTTCCCATGCTGACATTTCTCCTTTAGGGTGTGGGAGTCCTTTGTATAGTACCGCCATGACTTTGAGCAAGAGCTTCATACTCCTCTTGACCTTTATGCTGGCCATTTCCCCAGGACTCCCTTGTATATGTCAAGTTGTAATTGCATCATCATGAGTTTTGCTTGCCTTATTGAGCCTTATGCCGGCTTCATTGACTTTGATTATCAGCCATATAGCCTAAGCTTGTCTCATGTATAGCCAAGCAGAGCCTTTTTATATATCATTTGTAGCTTGATTCCCCATTTTTTACCAGGAGGAGACTTTCCCCCGAGTGTCGTTATCCTGCACATCTTTCCTTGCATTGAGCATAGGTATGTTCCGCTGCTTGGAAATAGTTTGTTTTCCCCTTGACACTCGTCTCCTCCTAGACTTGTAACTATAAATTACTTTTATTCTTTTTCAAGCTTTTCAAAATATCTGAAAAAGACCAAAAAAAAAATCAAAAAACCAAAAAGTCGGATAGGAAAAGATGTTATCTTTGGCAGCAGTCAAATCGTGTCATCTTTGAGCAGAGAACTGTATATCACATCCGTTGGTTGGGTTAATAGTTTGAATTTAGGAGTTGTACTCATTTCTTTGATTTTACCTCTACCGACTTGTTAAGCTTCCAGTCCCTATGGAGCCTCTGTTGATGCCTCTTGTGTCACAAACATGTCCCAGTTTTGTATAGCGAGTCTATGCTACCTCCATTCAGTCACCATTCGCCTTTATGCTCTGGTTCAAAGGAAGTTGAAACCTGAGTCAGCCATTCCTCAACTATCTTGACTTTGCATGTCGGCATGTCGGCCATTCCCAGTACTGTTACTGGCCCCGTGCAGATCTTATTCGAGTCCTTCCACATTATACAGCATTGTTGAGTACCTTGTGTTGGTTGATGCGGGGGGTGCCTTAATGCCCTCCTTCCAACGGATTCCATCCCATCGACTTCAGATCATTTATCATGGGATAGGATTCTAGAGTCATTTGAGTGCCTTGAGACTTATCGTCATCAGTGGTAGGTTCTCTCACCATCGACAGTTTTGGGAATACATCAATGTCCCTTGATTGATGGATTTTTCCAAGTGTTCGACCTCAACACATCTATTCACACTTGTTAGATTGCACTCTAGTACCTTGATTCCCATTTTCATTATTGGTGGGTGATCTCGTGTCTATTAACGGTATACATCAATGATTGGTAATCAGATGATGGACTACTATGTTTAACCTCGACACCTCTATTCACATAGTAGGACATGTACTCGTAGGGGTTTGTGTAGAAGACTTAGATTGGTGGCATTCCACATATGCTACCTCCTTGATCGTGCCAGTGTTCGTGATATTTCATCTCTCGTGACTTGATTCCAATGCATGTCAGATATCTTCAGCCATTATGGAGATCTTGATCCATTGTATATCTTCAGCTTTCATGGAGATCTTGATCCTTTGTATATCTTCATTATGGAGATTCTGACCTATTATATATTGTACGTGGCAATGACCACACATGTCACATTTTGTATATCATGCCTTTTCATGGCCATTGTACTCTTATGTATCCGGGACTGCTATATGTATTTGCAGTCATGTGCAAAGATTGATTATTGTACTACACTGATGGATGACTGGTTCTTACACCTGGTTCTTCATCACTCCACTTCTGGGATGTATTTATAATGTATTTCGGCCATCATGTTACCCCTTTGATCTCACACATTAGGGGGCATCTGTTATAGCTGATTTTACCACACATGGTTGATCACACTTTTATGGCCTTCCCTATCCCTCTGCAGACTCTTTGGACCCCATGGACCATTATTGTACCTTTGGTGTTTCCAATATCATCCCTAAAAACACCTATTATTTGTTGTACGTGACTTTTCATCCCTTTCTCGCGTATATACGCGGATATTACCCTTATACCCGCGTACATCGGGATGTGTGCATAAGTCCAAATATTTTTGTAGTTTTTCTTGGGATCTGAGTCACTTGTCTCTTAGCCTTCCATATGCCTCGAGATTGTTCGGATTTGACCTTCCATTACCCCATTGAAGCACTATATGAGGAATCCCTTGGATACATTGAAGAGAAGGAATTGAAGAGCAAGAAAACTATAGTCCATTGTTGTCGTAGCTTGCTTGTACTTGAGTCTACATCCCTTTGTCCCTTGGAGTGCTTTGTGCTCTTCCCAAGCTTTCTTTTGTTTGTGAGCTTGCTATCAAGAGATGGAGGATTGAGGTGGTAGAGGCCCAGGTGGAGGACTCAGTTTCTCCGGTTCGCAGACGTGCCGACAGAGGTTGTCACTTATGTAATCTATGATTTTATTAATAAAAATATATTTTCCTATCCAATGATGTGCATTTAAATAAATATTGAATCCATGGATGCATTTAATTGCTTATGCATTATTGATTATATATGCTAGAATAGGCCTAACACTATATTATATAACATGCTTTCCTTGTTTACTATTGTTGAGAGTAAATTGCTAACGCAAGTAGGATTGAAAAAAGCTCAACGGGGATCTACTTCAACCGTCCGAAATAAGGTATGTTTCGAGATCCTTTAGTGTTAGATGTTGTATTTCTCTTGCATATTGGGAAGGGATTGGTTTCTGCGGTTTCTCCATCTGTTGTGGTACACTGCAAGCCATAGGAATTTTTCTCCGTAACAGACAAGAATACATTTTGATGTTTGAGGTTGGACCATAGACATGTGCATACAATTTGAAATACAAACATAGGCCTCAACCCTTCAAGCATCTATGATTTGGACACTCATACTTTCTAGAAGTTTTCGGGCATTCCTTGAAATGGAGGATTTCTAAACATCCATTTTTTTTAAATGGTTGGAAATGGTGTATCCAGTTTGGTCGACACCTGCATAGTCAATATAATTGGAAGTATGGCTTTTTAATTGATATATGAGTGTCCTCTTATTTCCCAAATGGGCATAAACCAGATCCATATATTCATATTTATGTTGGCAGTTTTCCATGTGTTATTCAGTGGCCTTACTATTGCCCTGGGAAAAGAAAAAGTAAGTGTAAGGGGAAACCAATTATTTTCTCCACTATCCTTTA
This sequence comes from Pseudotsuga menziesii, assembly GCA_001517045.1. Classification (NCBI taxonomy): domain Eukaryota; kingdom Viridiplantae; phylum Streptophyta; class Pinopsida; order Pinales; family Pinaceae; genus Pseudotsuga; species Pseudotsuga menziesii. The sequence continues at coordinate 94,829 of LPNX011175525.1, forward strand.
GACTTCAGTTTAAATTACGTTTTAAATTCTACTTCTCCACATGTATTCTGATGGCCTTTTACTAAAAATCTGCACTGCAAGTGATTATCTTGCCTAGATGTACTAAGGTTGGAGAGCATGGGAAAATGGGATAGAAACTTTGAATTATCAATTGTCACATAGTGAGTTATTTTCATTATCTTTGACAAGTAGATTGGATGAGCAATGAATAAAGTTGAAAAGTAGAAGCAAAAACCAGCTTGGCAAATCTGCAAATTGTAACTGGGACATTCTGTGTTGTTCATTAAGTAATATCAAAATATCAAAAGGGTACATGGGATTGGGTAATGTTTTTATGAGTGTTGAAAATATTGTCTCAGAGTCTAAGCAACATTTTGTTCTCTTTTTGGTTCAAGCATATCCTGAAGGTTTAGATTAGCCCACCATACTTCATTTGCAAGGCGTCATGTAAGGTTTTTGAGATGATTAAAATTGTATTGAATCGAGTGGATGAGTTTATGATAGGGTTGTTGTTTACAAAATTGAAAAGTTAATTATTATTCATTCATTTCAATAGAATTTAAATTTAGAATTGTCTTCCTGTTTATGCTCTCGTAAATTAACTCATAATTTCTTTTTGCTGGTATAGTATGTGTTTGTGAGTCAATTAAGTTACTAAAATTATTTATATGAATTTGGGTTTATTGGTGTGGTATCAAAGTAATTCAATTTAAATTTATATAAGACTATACAGGCTCATTTGGATTCAGATTGCAAGTTTGATTTTCATAAATATGTTGAAAAGTCTTTGGATTTCAAGAGGTTAATTGCAGTTAGGTTGGTAAATATTTGTGCATAAAGAATTTGGTCTTTCAGCAATAACAATGGGTTTTCCTCTGTCGTCAGGTTGTTTTTTTAAGTCTTGAAACTCTCCACAAATTTAGTGCACATGCTAGATTTAGTGTCTTTTTAGTGCACATGCTAGATTGGTCTCTCATCCTCAAATCTTTCATACTAGTGTATGCTCCTTGTTTACATTTTACATAAAATATATTTAATCGAGCAATACTCTTTTCAAGTTTGAGTTTCTTACTCTATATAAACTAAAATAAAATGTCAGTTGGGAATTAATTAAATTCATCTAAATATAAAGCCTGTAAATGCCAATTTTTAACAAATTATTCGTTCTGTTTACTAGCTTCAAGTAAGCTTGAAACCGTTTTCCCACAAATATTTGCATTATATTGTAACCCAAGCTTTCTTTCAATGACAAAAACATTTATTAAAATGTGGTTATGTTTTAAATAACACTTTCTGAAATGTGTTATGCAAATGGGTTTTCACATGAAGTGAGGAGATGGCATCCAAAAGCTATTTTTTTTAAGCAAAAGACACACAAGTTCACGTTGACGTTGTGGATCAGTGAATAGTAGGGTGAATGTAATGTATCTCTACATTACGTTTAGGTTATGTTACTTTGATAAAAGTAATATGATTTTTTTAGTACGGTCTAAAGTTTATTTAAATTTGTAATTATGTTATTTTAATAAATGTTTTTTAAATATATCCTGGATGTGGGTGACACCATACATCCTGCAAGCACGTAGAGGGAGGTGAATGATGTTGGTGAGGGGAGGTTTGGCATGCTTGGAGTGTCACTTGAGAGTTTGTTGCATGCATATTGTTAAGAGGCATAAAGGAAGGAATTTGTAACGAGCCTATTGTAACTGCCATTGGCAAGGTGTAACAGAGGGTGCATCGGGCTGCACTACTTAAGGGTGCACAACGAGTCCATATGATTTTGGTAGCCTTGGTGAATGGCTCTTGGTTGTCGGCCTTGAGACAGATAGGACTGTGTACTAGCAAGTAGGTTCGCTAGGAGGACCAAGGGATGTCGAGTGGAGTACAACGAGACAAACCGACAAGACATTGCGAAAGAAGGCTTGACGGAGGATGGCACAATTGGCAATATGATGCATGGAGCGACAACCATGCTAGGACAATAGCGTGAATGGGTGAAACAATGGTATGTATCCGGGTGGATATGTGATATGACCTTCGGGCACCATCCGAAATCGAGACTAGATGGTGAAAGCATTGCCATGCGTTGGGCAATCGGTCCTTCAAGTGTTGTTGGCTCAAGGGAGGCAATGGTGTGACATTGTCTAAGGTTGGGCGATGATGCGATGGACTACATTGCCTACAGTGAAACGAGCACTTGAAATTCCTCACAACTCTAAAGTGCTTGACTTGGGTTCAGTCAGGTTGGTTTTGGTAAGGTGTAGTATGAGTGATAATTGTGGTTGATGGTCATGCCCAACTAGCAATATCACGTCGGTGCGGCACAGTGACTAGGATTTCACACAATATGGGATGCTCAAGAGAGAAAACAACTTATGTCTTGTGAGATATCAAAGTCACGTTCGGTTATGGCATGTGCAGAAGTTTCTTTTCACCACCAATGCCCCTTTCATTGGATGTGTTGATGGAGCTGTGTTGACGAGGACGTCAACATCTTTAAGTGGGGGAGATTTTAACGACCCTATGGTAACCTCCATTAGCAAGGCATAACGGAGGTTGCATTGGGATGCACTACTTAATGGTGCATGATGAGTCCATATATGATTTTGGTAGCCTTGATGGGTGGCTCTTGGTTGTTGGCCTTGAGATGGAAAGGACGGTGTACTAGTGAGTAGGCTCGCTAGGAAGACCAAGGGATGTTGAGTCGAGTAGGATGGAGAAATCGGCTTGACACTATGAAGGTAGGATTGACGGAGGATGACATGATTAGTAATGTGATATGCATAGCAAAAACCATGCTAGGACAATAGCGTGGATGGGTGAAACGATGGTATGTAGCTAGGACATGACCTTCAAGCACCATCTAAGATTGAGACAAGATGGTGAAAGAATCATCATGCATTGGAAGTTGGTCGTTCAAGTATTGTGGCTTGGGGGAGGCAATGGCATGGCATTGTCTAAGGTTGGGCAGCAATGCAAAAGATTGCATCGCATACAGTGAAATGAGCAGTTCACATTCCACACAACTCTAAAGTGCATGACTTGGGTTCAGTCAAGTTGGTTTTGGTAAGGCATAGTTCGAGTGATACTTGTAGTTAGATGGTCATGCCAAACTAGCAAGATCGCGCTGGTGTCGTGTGGTGACTAGGATTTTGAACGGTATGGGACGCTCGAGAGGGCAAATAGCCTACATCCTATGACATCATTCCTTGATGTCTCCTTAGTGGTCTGACTTGTGTGAGGCAGAAGGTATGGAGGTAATGGTGTTAATGGCTCTTCGGTTCAGGTCAATGGTAGGTACAATGTATTCAATATGCTTCAAGCTTTAAGTGCCACTCCATGGACAATGCAATTGACATTCTTGTCATTGTTGTGAGGTTTTCTTTGAATTCAAGCTTTAAGTGTCACTCTGTGGACAATGTAACTTACATTCTTGTCATTGTTGCGAGGTTTTCTTTGAATGCTAGCAAACTCAGGCCTTGGCTCACCTCGGGGTTAAGCATGTTAGGAGCGTTGGCGGTAAACACATGTCACACAATGGTTATTCAGCCATGGGTATACTTTATGGAAATGTCTCCAAGACAAGGAGCCTGTTGTAGGAAAGGAGGGAGTAGCAAGAGGACTACATGCTTGGAGGAATCCTTTAGCAGAGTGATTCCTTAAGGAGACAGAGGAAGTAAAGGGAATATGGTGATGGAGGATCAACATAATACTCGACCCTTGGATACCTACTGGCTCATTAATACTTTGCTTGGCAAGGTGCTCATGGAATGAGACCATAGGTGAAAAGAAACCTGTGACCTCATCCAAGCAATGAGGAGCACATGCAAAGTCTTCACACCAAACTGAAGCTTTTGGTCGAGGTGATGGACACCCCTCTTCAGGTGCAGGAGAAAAATATGGCCAAGGTCTCGAACTTGTTAATTTTTTATGGTTATATCAGATCTTACAACATTTAGCATCATAACAATATAACCATAAGCAAAAAGATCACTGAAAGATAGACAAGCATAACCACAAAAAAGAACACAAGGATTTATCCTAGGAAACTCTCATGGGGAAGAAAACCCAGCAAACACTTCCTCAGTATAAGATGTATAAAAGTAAAATACAAGACCCCAAACATGTTCACCTCCCTCCAACAGATATGTCTCTCTCTCTCTTATGTGTTGTGCACAAGTAAGTGTGTGTGTGTGTACAAATGAGGAACTCATCTCCTCTATTTATATCTTTTCGTCACTTGACATTTAACCTAACAAGTCGGCCCCAACTTAACTAAGTAGGCCGACTTCACTTAGGAAGACTCAATACAATATTATATTACATTTATTAGGGTGCTAAAGACCTAACACACAATGGAGGATTTACCTCATGACTCTATGATGACTAAATACAATAGTAACACCCTGCCAGAGGAATAATAACATCTCCCTTGGGTTACGTCAATACAATACATTTAGAATATCCTTTGAAGTTACAATATTCAACACTCCCCCTTAACGAGAAGGTTATTCTACTGACAACATCATCATAGACTATAGGAGACCAGAGAGACAATATCTGCAACATCATGGAGGCTATACATCTATATGTCACAGGAAGTTTTCAACATTCATCAGTAACTATAACAGCTACTCTTCAATGTATTCATCTTCTACATCACATGATCACTTGATCCTTTTGCAGAAATGCTTTGATATTTCGATCCTTCATGGCAGCACTTTGATCTTCTGATCCTTTGCAGTGGTACTTCGATCTTCTGATCCTTTGCAGTAGAAATTCGATCTTTTGATCCTTTGTGGTACTTTGATCCTTTGCAGCAGCATTTTGATATTCTCGATCATTTGCAATAGCACTTTGATCTTCTTGATCATTTGCAGCAGCACTTCAATCTTCTTGATTATTTTCCTCTATGCTACCTGCAGTACACATGATCTATTTGCGGGATGATCAATCCCAATCACTTTAGGACATAAGTCCAAGGATGATGCAATCCTTACCTGAGCTACTTACAGGGTGGTCATCCCTATCACTTTAGAACATAAGTCCAAGGATGATGTAATCCATACATGATCCAATTACGAGATGATCAATCCCTATCACTTTAAGACATAAGTCCAAGGATGATGCAATCCATACATGATCCAATTATGGGATGATCAATCCCTATCACTTTAGGACATAAGTCCAAGGATGATGCAATCCATACATGATCCAATTATAGGATGATCAATCCCTATCACTTTAGGACATAAGTCCAAGGATGATGCAATCCATACATGATCCAATTATGGGATGATCAATCCCTATCACTTTAGGACATAATTCCAAGGACGATGCAGTCCTCCATCAGCATGATCCATGAAATCGATAAGCTAAATCATCTACAACTAAATGTATATCTTGACCGCACCCAGTGTCGGTGCTATCGTCCATGAGGACTCATCGTAGAGCATCCAGACCACTAAGGTTAGGACCACTCCTGAGCGAGTGTTTAATCTACGGTATCCACAACTGAATGTGGGTACTCTCCATGAGAGTAACATTTTGCAGGGCCATCCTTAGCTAGTAAGGACCACTCTCATGACCAGAGTGTTATACCTTCCATCCTCAAGGGAGGATACTATCATCCACAAATGAATGTTGGTACTCTCAATGTGAGAGTAGCATCTGTAGGGCCATCCTTACCTAGTAAGGACCACTCTCATGAACAGAGTGTTATACCTACTATCCTCAAGAGAAGATACTATTGTCCACAAGTGAATGTCATACCTTGTCAGCATCTTCAAGAGCACTTGGCCTCTTTCATGTTGGAGCATCACTTTCATCCCATAATTGATTTTAGTATCATCATCACTCCCCATTTTTTGGGAGGATCCATATTATCAACCTGGTCCCCCTTTGTCCGAGGAGGGTTCATAGTCTCGACCCGTTCTTCCTTTTCGAGGATAGTCCATATCTTCGACTTGTTCCTCCTTTCTGATGAAAGTCCATATATTTGAATTGTTCTTCCTTTTTGAAGAAATTCCATATCTTTAACTTGTTCTTCCTTTTTGAAGAAAGTCCATATCTTCGACTTGTTCGTCCTTTTTCGAAGAGAGTCTATATCTTTGACCTATTTCTCCTTTTCAAGAAGGAGCCATATAATCATTGCTCCTCCTTGCGAGGAAAGTCTTTTCGAACTACACCAAGCTTGTTATGTAAGCTTGGTCACCACATCAGCAACTTTCTCATTGGTACTCACATACTGGAGTTTTATGTCTCCCTTCAGTACCATATTCCATAGGATTCTTTGTCATCTTTATGCAACTCCGGTTGTCACAAAGAATCATTGTGGTATCCAACTCCATGTCAAATAGTCTTGGCATCATCTTTCTGAAGTCATATGGCTTCCCAAATAGCAAAACAAGTTTCCATGTACTCTGCTTCATTTGTACTGAGAGCAATACTGAACTAAACCATGAGATCATGGTGGATCCCAAACAATAACATCCACTTGAGGTGCTCTTTCTGTCTATGACACTTCCTGCCAAACCCAAATCCGTATATCCATATGATTTGTAGTCATGATCTCTACCATAGTAAAGTCCCAATTCTGTCATACCTTTAAGGTTCCTCATCATTCTTTGCAGCTATCAGGCGAACACATCTAGGGTTAACTAGATACTGACTCAAGGTGTTCACAACAAAGCATATATCTGACCTTGTGTTCATCAGATACATCAATGACTCAATAATATGTCTATACTGAGTCATATACACTAACTTTGATGTTTCATTAGACAACAACTTCATGTTGGTATCCATGGGTGTGGCCATGGCTTTACAATCAAACATATCAAATCTTCTTTAAGATTTCCACAACATAATTTCCCTGGTTTGGAAAGATTCCTTCTGAGCTCTTCCACACTTCCATCCTAAGGAAATAATGCATCAATCCAAGATCTTTTCATCTTGAATTCTTCAGCTAGCTTCTTCTTGCAATCTATGACCCATTTCTCATTTCCAGTCAGAATTAGATCATCCACATACAACAATAGTATGTCAAGTTCATCATCCATAACCTTAAGGTAAATGTTAGGATCAACTTTACTCTTGGTAAAGTCCATGCTTGCCAAGAAGCTCTCTATTTTCCCATACCAATCTCTAGGAGCTTGCTTCAGTCCATATAGAGTCTTTTTCAACTTACATACACAAGTCACTATGTTTTTGACTTCAAATCCTTGTAGCTATTCGATGTAAACCTCTTCCTCAATTGCACCATTAAGGAAGGATTGTAATTACATCTATCTAGTCTATATTCCACTTCATCATGGAAGCAAGTGCCATGACAGTTCTGATGGAAGTGTACCTTGCTTCCTGGAGCAAGTGTCTCTTCATAATCAATTCCCTCTCTCTGAGAGAATCCTCTGACCACAAATATTTCCTTACTTCCATCAACAACATATTTTATCTTGCAAATCCATTTGGAAGATACCACACTCTTGATTTCTGGTTTGAGTACTATATCCCAAAAATCATTCTGGAATTCTTTCATCATTGCATCTTCCCTGATTTCATTCTGTTAGGTCATCGACATATCCTAGTCTTCCACATTCAACCTTGAAGGTTGGAACCCACTCTACTCTTGGTAAAGTATCGATTCATTAGGAAGTTGTACATCATGTCGTACCATGTTGAACTCAGAGATCTTCTATACTCACTCCCCTTGAAGAGGAGCATCATCGTCCCTCCGCATTATGTACTGGAGTGATAGGTAGCATCCTCTGCTACTATGTATCCATCTCAGGTTACTAGATACCAAGATCCCTTTAACTTGATTTTTATCGAAAATTTCCTCTTGCACCCATCTGTGAGCTTGTTGTCTTCTATAGGTTTCCATCTTCAACCTTGTAGCAAAGGTTAAGATATTCATCACTCTAGGTGATTTGTCAAGCTCCTGGATGTGCTTTTCTATGGGTTCCTTCTGAGCTCGTACAAAGCATATTTTGTACAGGTGGTTCTTTGCTCGATATATATTTCTACTAAAGAAGTGTGTCTAGTCAATACAGTATGTCATGCCATAGTCTATTCTTTCTGAGACAAACCACAAACCTTGCCTTGTACACTTTTTCTTGTAGATCCATATGGAAGACATTACAAACTTCCCTTCAGGTCTCAAAATCATATCCTAGACATCATTTCCCATGATCAATTGTTAATCTTTGATCATAACTTCTTCAATAGTTGGAAGGGTTTGCATCAATGATGTCACCCAACTGTGTCACACAACTAGAGTGTGTCTGAGGCCTCTTACTTTGGTTTGGAAGTCCCTTTATACTTTTCTTCATCTTGAATTATCTCTCGTGTCCAAGATGGTCTTCATCTCTCGAGGTGGATCTACTGCCCTCTAAAGCTCTTTCTTTCGTCACAATGTCCCTAACCCTGGGAGCTTTAGGTTCATGTTTATTGGATTGAATCTTGAAATTTCATCCCTTGTTCTTTGGAACAAGTCTCATCCTCCTTTTCTTGGAGGAAGTTCTACAAGACCTTTCGTACAAGTCAAATTCACTAGTTGCATGGTTAGAACCATTTCATAGGAAATATGCATAACGAAAAATTCTTATGCATCATGCAACTGTTTATCCAATACAACATTCATCCATATCTCACAGAAACTTTCTAGATGCCTTCCATCTCTACCATGACATCATTGAGATTGTGCACTTAATCCAATATGTCAACAAAAGAGGTTTCATTTTAGATAAGTAGCAATGGAGAGTTGTATAGCACCATGGGATACTTACCCATCACATGCATATTAGTAGTATACAATCTATCATGCATAATACACAATGTATATAGGAAAGACAATTCAAATACTTATCTTTGTTTGTTTGTTTGTTGTCATTTCCTTCTGGATATGCAGCTTCTTCTTTGACCAGTGAGATTGCTCCAATCTCATGCTTGCTTGAAAGCTTTTCTAGAATGTTGCTTTCGATGGAATGACTGAGAAACCATAATTTTTCAAATGAGGTATCTTTCAGATCTGATTGGATAGAAATATACACCTCCTCAAGGTGAGCTGAGCAGTATACTCAATTTCCCAAAAATGTGATCAGAACTGCAAAATATCTGATGCCCTAGTTTTCTTCAATTTCTTCTGCATAAATTCCTAATATTGTTTCTGCGGTATCTATAAAATTATTGCTCCTCTATGTCTGAAAATTTGCAATGAGGTATCCTTTTTGGTCCTCTTTCCAACACCGTATTTTATATTAGAATTGGTTTCACCAATTGGGACTTATGCGTGTTTTACCAAGGTGACTTATTTCAATACTGTTCAGAATAGCGAACTTGTACGGACTTCCACGTGTCATTATTTCACCTTTGGGGTCTAAAACTATTACCACAGAAATTACATTCTGTACCCTATCTAGAACATCTTTCTAAATTTCATTTGGACCTTCGTAGATCGAGATATAGCAATTCTCTCTAGGTCACTTGTTTAAGGCTGAATCCTGGGAGAGGTTGGAACCCTGACTTGGAGGAATCATATCTCCCAGAATATAGAAAATATGAGGCTGAAAAATTTACACAGGGTACATCATGAATTTATATTCATCCTATAAAATTTTTGGCTCTTGAACCTACTTCAATCTTGAGATAAAGCAAAAGTACCAAAACTACTAGTTTTAGTCGTTTAGGGTTTTCAAGCATGAAACCCTAATCTTCAATAGTTGTAGTTGTAGCACTGTTTCGACTGCACAAAGATTTATTTCAGGGTGGATCTGATACCATGTTAAGTTTTTATGGCTATATCATATCTTATAACATTTAGCATCATAACGGTATAACCATCATAGTAAAAATATCACTGAAATATAGACAAGAATAACCAAGAAAAAGAACACAAAGATTTATCCTAGGAAACCCTCATGGGGAAGAAAACCTAGCAAATACTTCCTCTATATAAGATGTATAAAAGTAAAAGATAAGACCACAAACAGGTGCGCCTCCCTCCAGTAGATATGTCTCTCTCTCTTATGCGTTGTCCACAAGTGAGCATGTGTGTGTACAAATGAGGAACACATCTCCTTTATTTATACTCTTTTCGTCACTTGACATTTAACCTAACAAGTTGGCACCAACTTAACTAAGTAGGCCGACTTCACTTAGGAAGAATCAATACAATATTATATTATATTTATTAGGGTGCTAAAGACCCGACACACAATGGATTATTTACCTCATGACTCTATGATGACTAAATACAATAGTAACACCTCGCCGAAGGAATAATAACATCTCCCTTGGGTTACATCAGTAAAATACATTTAGAATACCCTTTGAAGTTACAATATTCAACAGAACCCCATTTCTTTGTTAACTAATGGACATCATTAAGTCTAATAGTGCTTTTTGTTTTTTTTTATTACAACAATCGAATTTTTCAGTTTGAACGTGAAGGAAATAACAGTCGGTTTTGAATATCATGAATTCTATATTGTTAAGCCTAATGAGGACAATATGAAGGAAATAATAGTCTATTTTGAATATCATGAATTCTATATTGTTAAGGCTAATAAGGGAAATATGGAGGAAATTCGGTTTACCATATCTTTAGGAAAAAATTCCCCCCCTTAAGCTTGATTTTGTTTATGTTACGACATATGGACTTTCAAACGACCAACATGCAACTTTATCACCTTGGGGGGTGTTGGAGGAAAGAGTCAATGTGGCGAGTGGGCCCATTTACCGGGAGAAATCCTTTCAAAAATTTTATATTTAATTCATCAAATAATGCTTATCTTTTTTTTTCATCAACGAAAAATTCTACCACTACCGTAAATGTCATGTACATATAGTCATAGGTTTTGGATCTAGGTGGAGACAATGATAGCCTACTGTCCCAACCACCCAACCTACAAGAGAAACACAATGTGATCTAGATTTATGTAGGAACACAACAAAATACTCAAATAAGCATAGAAACAAATATAGAACAGAAATAGCACTTCATTTCATTAATCAAAGAACTGAAACTTGTTTACATACAAAATGGAAATAAACTAGCTAGAGTGTCGGTAGCTTATCTCTGAGAAGAGATGTGGTGGCGACATGCCTTTGAAATCTGTGTTACAATGAGGTTCGAAGGCCTATATATTATTGAGAAATAATGGAAACCCTACACATCCAAAAACCTAACCCTAGGAGGTGAAATGCCAGAATGTGGGCCCCGTTGGGTAACTTGGTACATCAATTTCCTGGGATCGTAACTTTGGCATACTACCTCTGTTTGACGTGCATGATACATAATTAGAAATATCTATTCAAGGAATACATCCATTAACCCATTCGATGCCAAAAAATATTCATTTAGGGCCTCAAAACGGCTCCAGAAGTTTAGGACCCAAAAACTGCCAAAAATAGTAAATTGTGCTACAATTAAGGAAACTGGAAAACTGAAAGAAACAATGGTGGGGGTCCAAGTGGAATAGGTGGGTGGCCACCAATATCCTCCTAGATCATTCCCCCCCATTAGGAAGCAATGTTCCCCATTGCGTTGAGTTCCTCCATGAGATGAGGAAACTTTTGTTGAACTTGGTCCCTCGTGAGCCACTTTCCTTGGTAAGTCACTTTCCCTGGTGAAGGAGTTGGCCTGCTTTGACAACTCGATATAGCTAGATCTTCTACTGGTGGGTGTCCTTGATCTGTGTGTCCATAATTCTATCAGTTGTGGCTTGTTCCATGCAGTCGGGGTTTAACTATATTGGTTTGAGTTGTGCTGCCACGTCTGATGTGTCCAGTAGAGGTGGAAAGTAGGGCCGAAGGCGGTCCACATTGAACACTAGGTGTAGACCAAGGAATGGTGGAATACTGAACTCGAAGGCATTGTCCCCAATAGCCTTGGTGATGGTGTATGGCCCATATCAGAGCAGGCAAAGCTTGCGGTGGGGTCTAGCGAGGTGCTCCTTCTACAAATGTAGCCACACTTTGTCACCCACCTGGAAGTTGTGTTGCACCCGATGCTGATCATGCCATTGCTTGTACTTAGCATTAGATCTGTCCAATATGTCATGAAATTGTTGGAGAATGTGTTGAATGCGCTCAATGAATCTATTTTCCTTGGAAACTTCAGACTGGACATGAGATGAATCAGCCTGAGTAGCTGCAAATGGCATGGCTATGTCAATGGGACATATTGGCTGGAATCCCAAGCCCACCTGAAAGGGGTTGTGGTCGGTTGAGCTGTGGAGGGCCTAGTTATAGCTATGTTGTACATAGCTAAATATCTCATCCCATGTGCATTGATGCTTTGAGTTGTACATGCGCAAAATGTGTACGATTATCCTGTTGATGACCTCTGTCTGGCCATCAGTCCAGGGATGGAACGCTGTGGACTTTATGAGCTTGGTGTCTAGCATTGACCATAGGCTAGACTAGAATGTACTAAGGAACTTGTTGTCCCAATATGAGATTATAGACTGTGGGATCCCAAAGTGTACCCAAACTCATTCAATGAAGAGTTTAGCAGTGGCTCCTGTTGTGATATTCTTCTTGTAGGCCACCATTATGGCCATCTTTGAGAATCTGTCGACGACCACGAACACAGTTGTTATCGTGCTTAGTAGAAGGAAGGCCCGACATGTAATCCATGGAGATGTATTCCCAAGGTCGACTAGGGGTAGGCAATGTAGTATAGAGGCCTTGCTTCTTGATGGACGATTTGGCAATGGCGTAGACAGTGCAGGATCAGATGTACTTCCCGATGTCCTGTCGAAGGTTTGGCCAATAGAAATAATTAGGTAGTACTGCCACTATTTTCTCGACCCCGAAATGCCTAACGACTCGATTGTAGTGCGCTTCCCAAATAATCTTGGCATGCTCTCTTGAAGGAACACAAAGGTGTCCCATGTGACATAGTAGTGCATCCTGTTGGTGAAAATTTGGAACTTGGTTTCCCTCAAAGAGTGCCCTGTATGTGTGGCTGAATTCTGGATTGATTTTGTAGAGAAGCGGCCAATCATAAGTCTTGTGCCCATAAGAGTTGAGCACGGTGGTTATCTCTACGATCGGTGGTCGGCTAAGGCAATCTGTAACATTATTAGTGCTTCCCTTCTTGTACTTGATGTTCAAATGAAACTGTTGTAGATATGTGGACCACTTCTGATGGCAATCATTCTGTAACTTTCCTTGTGTCTGTATGAACTGCAGGGGTCAGTGGTCTGTGTGGATGATCGTTTCCTTCCCCAAAATGTAATACTTCCATTGTCGGCAATCATGTACAATGGAATACATCTCTTTCTTTTTCATAAGTGGGATATTTGCGGACTGTGTCGGACAGTGTCTCACTGTGATATGCCACTAGATGTCCTTGTTGAGTAAGGACTGCCCCAATAGCATAGTCAGAGGCATATGTATCGATCTCAAATGGTTGTTGCAAGTCTGGTAATGTGAGCACTGGGGCACAACAGATGCGATGTTTCAATTCTGTAAATGCCTTCTGTTGAGTTTTCGACTAGAAGAATTTTGCTTTTGCACCTCCCTTGGTGACTTGACTCAAGGGCCAAGTGATATGAGATAATCCCAACATGCACCTGCGGTAGAAATTAGCAAGACCCAAAAAGCTGCAAAGCTCTATTAGAGTAGTTGGGGCTGGCCAATCCTGAATGACTTGGATCTTGGTTAGATCCACATGTACCCCACACTCATCAATAATGTATCCTAGATACTGAACTTGGTTCATGCCAGAAGTGCACTTGTCCAAATTAGCACACAACTTGTGCTTCCGCAGTGTTTGGAGGACCTGTCAGATGTGTTGGAGGTGCTCTTCCCAAGTCTAGCTGAATATCACAACATCATCCAAGTACACTACTACAAATGAGTTGGTGAATGGCCGCAAGATGTAGTCCATGAGCCTCATGAAGGTTGCGGGAGCATTCGTTAGCCCAAAAGGCATGACCAACCATTCGAAAAGAACCTCCTTGTCTTTGAAGGCAGTCTTCCACACATCGGCCGGTTCGATCGATACTTGGTGATACCCAGACTTTAAGTCGATCTTGCTAAAATATTTCACCCCTTTAAGCTAGTCCAGGAGGTCATCAATCTGTGGGATCGGGTACCTATTTCGGACAGTGATCTTGTTCAGCGCCTGATAGTCAATACAAAGTCTCCAAGTCCCATCCTTCTTCTGTACCAACACGATTGGGCTCCCACTAGGTGATGAACTTGGTCGAATGTGACCCTTTTGTAGCAGCTCCTGAATTTGCCTCTTGATTTCATCATTCTCAAGAATAGAGCATCGATAGATCATTCCATTGGGAAGCAGCGTACTTGGGGTTAGATTGATGGGGTGCTTGACCTGACAATGCAAAGGCACCCCTGTGGGTGAGGTGAATATGTCCCGGTACTCCTCCATGACCTTGTCCATTTGTTGTTGTCATGCGGAGGGGCCCTGTCTAGAGGTCATGGCCACGATCTTCTTCTTTCCCTAAGGGTAGATCATCATGAAGACAAATTTCCCGGTTTTGGAAATGAGCTTACTGCATTGTTTTGTAGTAACCAAAGAGATAGCGGCGGGAGGTGGTACCTCTGGTATCCTATACAACTTATTTTCTAACTTAATAATAACAACACGAGGCGGAGACTCATAAACAGTATGTCTCTTCCATAAGTATGGTTGACCTATTAATACATCACAAACATCAAGAGGAGCAATATATCATAATACCTCATCGGTGAAGGGCTTGATGCTGTAGGGAAGGCGGCACTGTTGGCTGACACGGAGATCCCGTCCTTGGTGAATCCACCTAATGGTGTATGGTTACGAGTGTGCTGTGGTCAGAAATCCCAACTGCTTCACGACCTCTATTGAAATGAGGTTCTTTTGGCTCCCACTATCGATAATGAACTGTAGCGGGGAAACCTTTACCCACATCTCGGAGTGGAAAAGATGCTCCTCCTGCTCTGAATATTCTGGTTCTTCCTTTTGGATCTTTGTGGTGGTAATGGTGGCATTGGGCTTTGCATCAATAATCTTCTTCCCTCTGTCATTCCCCTTCTCAGGTTCTGATTCAGTGTCAGAGTATGCATCTGATTCAGAAGCCTTTATCTCGGCCACTAGTGATTGCTTGGCCCAAGACTCACTTGTGTTGTGAGTGGGGCTCTTATGGAACTCACACCACTTTCCCGCTTCCTTCTTTGGCTTCACAGTGTTGCTCTTTGCTTACGGATTTGAAAAGTTGTCTTGAGTCGCCATGCCTTGGCTGTGTCCTTGGTTATGCGATTTGGGGGCACCTTTCGCTTGCTTCTGATTCACAGATCCAAAGTCTCGCTTTTTCTGTTTAAATTTTTGCTCAATTTTGGTAGCATACCAGTATGTCGTACCAAGTGAGGAGATGTTGAGGAACTCCATTTCCTCCTGAATGTATCTGTGCAGAAAACTGCGGTACTTCAGCACCAAATGTTTCTCTGAATATTTGATACCTAACTTGGTGTGCAGGGTATGGAATAGATTCGTCAGCTCATGCACATCTTGATCTCTTTGTTGCCGCAGCGTAGTCCATTATATGTACTTGTCCCATAGCTACCCATGGGATAATATTTTCCATTTATGGCATCTCGGAAAGAATTCCAAGTGGGTATGACCAAGAACAGAGAGGGTTCCTCCTCGTCCTTTATCTCACAGTAGGTTTCCCACCAATCCTTGATATGGGGGAGGCTTTAAGTAGTGAAAAAGTAATCTTTTCCCGGTCGAAAAATTCATGAACCAAGAAATATCCTTCTAATAGATTCAACCATATATCTATGGCATCTACATCTATTCAACCATCAAATATGGGAATGTCAAAGTTTACTTGTACCTTAAAAGGGGCTGCGCCTCCAGAGTGGTTGCTAGATGCCGATGTGCCGCTAGTGGGAAGTCGTTGATAGGATCTTCTGCGCCCTCATCTTTCTTTTCATCCCCCATGGGTAGTCATTAGGATTTACAAGGCTGATATTGCAAAGGTTCAACTAGATTGAGCCCTAACTCTTTATAACCCGCCCTCGTTGGGGACATGCAAAGAAGGATCGACAAAGAGCAGATTGCTTTGATACCACTGATCCAGATTTATGTAGGAACACAACAGAATACACAAATAACCATAGAAACAAATATGCAGTGGAAATAACATTTCATTTAATTAATCAAATAACTGAAACTTGTTTACATACAGAATGCAAATAAAGTAGCTAGAGTGTTGGTAGCTTATCTCTGAGAAGAGATGTGGTGGCTACATGCCTCTGAACTTTGTGTTACAATGAGGCTCGAAGGCCTATATATTATTGAGAAACAATGGAAACCCTACACATCCAAAAACCTAACCCTAGGAGGTGAAACGCCACAATGTGGACCACGTTGGGTAACTTGGTACATCAATTTCCCGGGGTTGTAACTTTGGCATACTACCTCCGTTTGATGCGCATGATACATCGTTAGAAAGATATATTCAAGGACTACATCCATAAACAACAAACATCAAGGCCAAAATGGACTCGTATTTTCTTGACCATTTGATGTCGAAAAAACATCGTTTAGGGCCTCAAAACGACTCTGGAAGTTTAAGACTCGAAAAATACCAAAAATAGTAAATTGTGCTACAATTAAGGAAACTGGAAAACTGAAAGAAACAATGGTGGGGGTCCAAGTGGAATAGGTGGGTGGCCACTAATATACTCCTGGATCACAATTCCTATCTTTTGTTTATGGAAACTATTATACATAATTTATAATGAAAAACGCAAGCTAATTAATACATATATCTTGGGTTATAATGAGACATCAACACCATCCTTAGGTCACTATAGTATAGGCCCTTAGTAAGAGTACATCAATAAAATTCATAGGTGGTTGGTGGCCTATCACCTTGCTTACTGTTGCTTACAAAACAATCGCAAAGGCATTGGCCTTGAGGATTCAATCCATGGCCAGGTATTCCCACCACAACTAGGTCTTCCTACCGCAACTATATATTCTTGCTGCATGCGAAGACTATTGAAGACTATTTAATGACTAAGTCCAATGGAATTGCATATATTCTTACTGTGTGTGAATACTATTTAATGACACGCACATATGACTAATACGAAGGGCCTATCACTACCATTTCACCTTCTAGTCCCACTACCCACATTCTGCAGGATTCCACATAACATATTGGGGACCACCATCCCCAGTCTCTTCCCCTTGCATTTACCCCCTCCTCCAAATTATCCCTTTCCCCTATTGACTTGCTTGTTCTTAAACCTACACTCCATACATCGACACCTCTCTGACAAAAGGAGGGTCTCCAGAGCGCTTGTTATTAGTTTAGATCCTATTCGATTACTGCACGTGATTCACCATTTGTTTGGGGGAGCAGGACTTCTCTATTCTCATCTGCGATTGCATAAAGACTAATGGGTCATAGATCGATCATGGAAATTGCTATATTTAAGGCATCCCTCAATGTTAAAAGGGGGAAACAAAGAACTATAGTGGGGGCCTTAGCAAGCACCCCGAGGCATGGGGTTATCTAATGCTTTGTATTTATCTGAATAGTAGGGGCCTTGGCCATCCCTCTAAAAAATTGGCCTTGAAAATATTAGTTGTTCTTCATAATCCGTATATTTTACTTCTTCAAGAGACCATCGTTGTGGGTGGATCTCTTACTGCTGAATTGAGAACTTTGTTCACCGATTGGTATTTTATTTCTTTAGATGCTATTGTTCATTCAGAGGGACTTATTATGGGTTGGCAGACCCAATCTATTTCTTATATCTCATGATGGGGCATATCTTTGAGATTGGGATCTGTATTCAAATCCATTGCAAAGGGTTTTCACTTTACTGTTCTCAATTTATATGGACCTCATTCACACAAGTTTGATTTTTGGAGGGATCTTTTTGAAGCAGGATATCATCTTGTCGACCGTTTTGTCTTGGCTGAGGACCTAAATTTTTCTATTAGTGAAGTTGAAACCTAGGGCATCTCAGCCCACAGAGATCTCCTATATGATGATATTAAATCAATGATTGAGGATGATTCTCTCATTGATCTACCTCCTTCTAGACTTTGACCTACATGGTAGAACATGCGAACATGTGTTGCTTCTATTAGTAAACGTCTAGACTGCTTCCTCATCAATGAAGGTTTCTACATACTTTCTTGAACATTAAGCAATGGATGGGAACTGGTGGGGAGTCTGGCCATTTTTCATTTTTTTTTGGAGTTTATAGGTTTGACTATGAAGCCACCTGCATCTTTCAAATTTGATTATACATGGTTAAATGAAGAGGCTTAAATATATTTTATTCAGGGCAACTAGAATCATTAATATCCATCTTCTCAATACTCTACAACTTCTCATTTTCACATGAATCTCAAATGAATAGTCTCTTTCGATTCCTTGGATCAAGGATAAAAAATCGATACATGATAAAAACCTTTAGCTCATTGAGGATCAATTGGATTGTTATTACAACACAAATTTGCATGGTTTTCATGATCCTTCTTAGAAGGTGCACATACTTGAGCTGGAACCTAAGTGTTGGGCTCTTCTTCAGGAAAAAGAAGCCTCTCTCGGCTAAAGAGCAAGACTGCGTGGTTACTTCAAGGTGACAACAATATGAATTATTTTCATAACTACATCAAACATCATATTCATACAAATTCCATCTGGTAAATTGAGGATGAACATCAACATATGGTTTCTAGGTTTGATAATATTTCATATGTGGGTATAAAAAAAATTTCATACCTTTATTAGGAGGATACACATGCTTCTATACAACAGATGCTTGATATTATTGCTCAGATGCCCTATATGGTCTCCCTTGAACATAACTAATCTCTTTCAGAACCCATCTCTATGGTTGAGCTCACTCATTCTATTGACATGATGCACCCTGATATAAGCTCAGGTCCGACTGGATGGCCGATTGAATTCTTCTCTGGATTGATGGATACTATTGGTGGCGATCTTCTTGTTGTCATGCAGGAGTCTTGTCGAAGGAGAAAATCCTTATAGATTTTAATTCAACTTTTCTGACCCTTATCCCAAAAGTTGACAAGGTAAA
Source organism: Pseudotsuga menziesii (assembly GCA_001517045.1). Lineage (NCBI taxonomy): Eukaryota > Viridiplantae > Streptophyta > Pinopsida > Pinales > Pinaceae > Pseudotsuga > Pseudotsuga menziesii. Next base: position 113,909 of record LPNX011175525.1, read on the forward strand.
GAATATGGATGAGTGAAGACCAATTTCTCTGTGCAATTTTGTTTATAAAATTATTGCAAGTTTTTTTCCCAATCAGATCAGAGGAATCCTCTTGGAGGGAATATTCCTTGAACCATGTTCTTTTTCAGAGAGACATCAAATCCATAATGCCATCGGTATTTCTCAAGAGGTTCTACATTCTACAAAGACAAAAATGACTCCTATGGTCATCATTAAAGCATATCTGTCGAAATCCTACGATAAAGCTAATTGGACCTTCATCAAACTAGCTCTCACTCAGATGGGGTTTGACCTCCCATGTATAAATTGGATTCTAGCTTGTGTACAGTCTCTTAGCTTAGTTGTATTGATCAATGGAATAACATTTTATTTTTTCTGTCTAGGTAGGGCATCAGGGATTCCCACTAGCGCCTTTGTTGTCCATTATCATTATGGAAGGGCTCACTCGTGTGTTGATTAATGCCACGAACAAAGAAACTATTAAAGGATTCTCATTTGATGACAGGACTTTCATCAACCACCTCCTAGTTGTTGATGATATTCTGTTTTTTTTATGGGTCTCGTAGAGAAATCCATAAGGTCAAAGATGTACTTGAACAATCCTCAGTGGCTACATGTATGATTATCAATCCTCAGTTTTCTACTCTATCTCATATTCATATTGATGAGGGTCATTTAAACTAGATAGTCAATCAATTTGATTTTGAGATGGTTGATATGGATTATGGTATTAAGTATCTTGGTTTTGTGATCAAAAAAATGATTACACTTTCAGGGATTGGTCTTGCTTATTATGTCGTATTGAACATAAGATAAATCTACGGTGTAACAGATGGCTCACCAAAGCAGGTTGGCTTGTCCTGCTGATGTCTATCCTCAAAGGTATCCTTGTATATTAGGTCAATATGGATAACATTCCTACAGGGATTATGGAGAAAATTAGACCGTTATGCTTTAATTTCTTTTGGAAAAGAAAGCATGAGGAGAACAATTTCCATTGGATATCAAGGCAAAGAATCTCCCTCCCTTAATCTCTTGGAGGCTGGGGGATCAAACATCACAAGAGTTTCTCTAAAGCTCTTGTAGCGAAGGGCATCTAGAGATTGATCAAAGGTGTTGGTCTATGGTCTGCGATGATCACTAAGAAGTACATAAAGCATTATATAGTCATGGAATGGATTCATATTTACCGCAAGTATACACATAATATCTCTATGATGTGGAAATCTATTCAAGATGCTTGTCATCTTGTTGCAGACTGGCTTTGCTGGCAAATTGGGAATGTTCACCATATTATACTTGGTCTTGATTGATGATTGAGTGTGAGTATGACTTCAGGTTGCCTCATCATATAATACAAAAGCTTACAGATCAATGTATTATTTTCTTAAATCAGATTCAAAACTACCGACCTGTTGAACATCATGCTCAGGAATGACTATTGGCGGAGGATCTAGATTTGTTCATGATGATCAACATAGATGGACAAGTTATATCAGATGCCTAGAGAATAATCATATAACTTTATCTCATGATTAGGACTCCATTGTATGGTTAAAAAACCCTTCTAGGGGTTCATATACTCCAAATATTGGTTATAATGTTCTCTTGGAAGACGAGGACCTCTCCAAACCGACTTGGTGGCACAACATGATATGGGATATCAAATGTCCTCTGAAAATAATATTATTCATGTAGATTTTGTTGGCAAATAGGATACCTATTTGGGAGCACCTGGTTAAGTTCATGGGATGTGGTCCTAGCATATGCCTTCTCTACAAATTTGATAGTGAATATATTGATTGCTTATTCATTAGATGCTCATATATCAAGGCGATTTGGAAGTATACTCAACAAGTAACAAGCATAAATTTCATTTGGGATGGGACTAGACTTGTAGACACCTTCCAACAATGGATCAATGATCATTCATTTCAAGCTTTCAGGGCTCTCCCACTTCTTATTACTTGGGGGACCTGGTTGGCGTGTAACAATATGATCTTCCAAGATGCTTCCATTAAACCACATATTTATGCAGAAAAAAGTTTGTCTATTTTAGTGCACTTCCCTCAGACTAAACTTTTTAGGACTAAGTGTCATGATGACACTCTTCAGATCGACCACAACAGGGATTGGTGTTTTTTTGTTGGGGTTGCACATGGTATCCCTAACAATGGGGGTTTGGGTGGAATTTTATATCTTTCTCAACATCACCTCTATAAATTCTATGCAAATATTGGGCTTACCACCAACAACAATGCAGAGCTTACTGCTGCCCTTATGATCCTCAAGTTGGGAGCCCATTTTGGGATATCCTCTCTACAGGTTTTTGGGGATTCTAAGCTCATTATCGAATGGCTCCATTATCGCAAAAATCTTGGTAATATTTTTCTTATCCTACTTTTGATGTTATTTGTTGTAGCCTTGGTTCTTTTGAAGACATATCTTTCCAGCATATCTATAGTCTCCTGAATATATATGTTGATCATCTCTCGAAATATGGTCTTCAACAAGCTGAGGATTTTGTGACTTTATGGAAGTAACAGAAGGACATCATTAAAGAGATTGATCCTGGAACTATCTCTATTTGAAGCATATGCCCATATCACATGGGCAATACTTGGTGTTTATATGGTTTCCTACCTTTTGTATAAGCAACATTAATTTAGATAGGCTCCAAAATATATATGGACAGTTTTAGATGTATATTTTGACATATAATGAACAACAGTCACTAATATATAAACAATATGGGAAAAATTAATAAAATAATGTTGAACTGTAAAATTAGTCAAATAATTTTGGACTGTGATATTTTTCCAGGGGAAAAAAAATCCCAAGAGAATTACCACCTGCTAAGAGAAATTTTGTAATCTATATATATATTTTAAGTAATATAAGAAATATCTCAACTAACTTAAAAGAAATTGTTTATATATATAT
>LPNX011175525.1:117052-168971 GCA_001517045.1 Pseudotsuga menziesii
AGTTTTGTATAGTTGAATATAATATATATATTTAATGTGGTTCACAACCCCTTTAGTGGGGTTGTTATGTCCCCGAAAGGGACGCACCAGAGCTAATTCGATGGGGACATCAAGTGAGGCCTTTGTATAACAATGTATAGCCACCTCGAGACCTTTTATTCACAACTTACAACATTCAACCACTTGAGCTAGTCCACATAGTTTAAAATTGACTAGAAAATATAGCCGTGAAAACAAAAATATTTATAGATTTTATTTTATTCTAAAATATCTAAATACTTTTATTTGTTTATTTATTTAAGATTTTATTTTTAAATTTTTGTTTGATTTTTACAAGGTACAAAAATGGTTACCTACTTTATTGGTGTATGTTAAAGAATTTCAAAATTTTACAATAAAGATTTATTAAGAATGCTAAAAATGTAGATTTGTGATATACCTATAGATTTGTTAGTTTTCAATTTTATTTGATATATATATATATATATATATATATATATATATATATATATATATGATACTTAAGCTTAATGACTTGTATTCTCACAACATTATTAAAATGTGAAATAATTTGTATATACATAAAGTTATAATTAATCACATTGCGAGTTATAATTAATTACATTGGGTTTGTATTATTATGATTATAATATTTAGATTACATTAATAAATTATAAAGGATTAACGATTTTTAATCTCACAACATTATTAATAATGTGAAATACTTTTTATTCATAAAGTTATAATTAATTATGACTATAATACTTAGTTTACATTAAGATAATTGTAAGGGATTTAGTTCAATAAATTATAAATTAATATTAATTTATAATTTTATTTTGTTGTTTTATTTTGTTTTTAAGTTATACAAAATAATACAATGTTACAAATTTCAAATGTTTGATAATTATTTGTAACATACCTAAAAATTGTATATATATATTTTTTCACATGTGTTATTTTTACACTTACTTTAGCAGAATTCTATATTTAATTACTGTCGGTTCTAATATCTATTGTCCTACTACTTACGGCAGGATTTGCCGATATTTATGATGGCCAGTTTCTTTCGAAACCTTCAGCCATATTCCTGCAGGTGATGTACTTTGTTTACTTGTCTTGAAATTAATTATATTACTTTCAAGGCTTGGTCTTAACATAGTTACACTATGTATGTAAGACCTGCCCCTAAGCATGAGAGGCTTAGGGTTTGTAATGTATGGTTCTCCATACGAAGACCTCTTAATATGAATAAAATGAGGGTTTACCTACTTGCGTTTGGAATGGAACCACATGTTTTGGCCTTAAAGAAAATCTTCATCATCCTACATAAGTTGGTTTGATGCATCTATTTATAGTCTTTTATGTGCAAGAGTGGATACTATCTTAGCCATGGTTAAAATAGAGAAAAATCCTATACTATACATGCAATATGGTTTTAAAGTTTATTTAGGTTTTAAAGCTTTAATACTAATCCTATGTTATGATTTAAGGCCCTTCCAGATACCTTAGTCTAACCTAGCACTAAGGTATTGGAAACTATCTAAACTTATTTGGTAACATACCACATATGGGTATGGGTCTAGCCATAACCCATGATTGCATAGGGCCCCAACCTAACCCTACGAAAGTTCTAGCATGTGCATAAAATACAAGGTTTTATGGTATGGTTTCGATGCAAGGTTTGAATAACATTTTTTTAAGGTTGATGTAAGATACGTTAACCCGACAATCCATGGCATAGGTTATCTGATTTATTTTATTATCACAATATCCAAGGTATGGATTTGCAATGATTTCATTGTAATGATTATGGACATGCAATAAAGTTGTCCTCTGGTTGACATTTAAGTCTGTCCTGGCTACGAGTTGACAGCGCAGCCAGGACCACGAGATAGTACAAGATGTGATCACTACCCTGCACTTGGACGGTGAGATTACTTGAGTTTGATAGGGTTTTGAATGCCTTTACTCTGTCTGGCTTTTGCATTTGCATTGTTTTACTTATCGGAATCCGATCGAGGGCTAAGCTCTATTCATTGTATTGTTCAACTCGGTTTTAACAGGGATAATGGTGTTTTATCTGGTTCCTATGTGGTAGCCATAGCTTCTCCATACACCCTCACAGGTTACCAACAAAACTGGAGCTCCAACAATCGACCGAAGCTTCCCCACCATGAACAGTCTTCCCCAAGGTAAGCGTGACTGAGCCTCTATTTGCAACTTAAAAAGAGTTTTTATTCTATAGTTCAATTTCTTTGATTTACTGATAGATTTTGTTTCTGCAGGATGTGGAGGGATAATAGTGCTCGGAGGAGAAGACCCCTGGCGCTCGTTTCCCAATGCCAAGGTAAGAGTTTTTCCAAAAGCTGTGAGTTCTTCAATCTTGTTTTGAAAGATGAAATCAATGTGTACTAACAATAACTGGTTTTTAAAATGCAGGTCCCAGCATTGTAGAGGAAGGCAACAGGGTCACCTCCTCCCAGACCCGTGTTTCCAAACGCTTGGGTAAGAAGCACTCAACCCTGTTTCAACTGATTTCATTTACATTTTATTTTAAATTTGCAGAGTACTTACTGACCCAACCAATTGATGGTTGCGGGTCTCGTTGGGAAGAAGTCATGAGGGCTTCTTGGTAGCCACAACGATTAAGATATGTGTCTCTCTTATTGAGTTAAACTAGTCAAGGGCTGTGTTGAAAACCCTTAATGGGTTATGTCGTCTTATAGCCAATACTGGCATTGTAAATGTTATGAATTATTTTCGTTTTGTTTAAACCCTAATAGGGTTTTGGGATGGCCTTAATGGGTCTTATTGATGTGTATTTTTTTATACATTTTTGGTTTTGATTTTATTGTGGAATCCATTAATAATGGTCTTATAACCACTCTCTATGAATGTATATATATACTCTGATATATCTTTTTGATAGTTTAAAGAATTTGGAGTCGACCTCGACTGGTTTTTAACCAATGTTGTTTTGAAAATTGTTGTATGTAATTATTTATGTGGATTATATTGAAACCCCCGGATGCCATTGTGGATGGTCTTACGATCGTGGAAAGAAACACAGTTCCTTCGTTTTATAATTTCGGTATATATTTATAATACCTGCTGTTATAAGATTGTGATGGTAGCTAAAGGATAGGCTTATGACCATCTTAAGTATTTTTACTCTGCAATGCAGATAATGGTTTAAACTTGCGATTCTGAAAGTGTTGATATTAGTGTTGGTGTGTTTAATTGAAATGTTACTACGGGACTCGATACCATGATCTCGATAAGTAATGAGATCTAGTCATAAAATTGGTCGAGGCATTGCCTCTATATATTAGGGTAGAGTATTATGGATTGCATCTTTATTTTTAAATGCTTGTGAGTTCTTGGAGATTATATGAGACTATTTTAAATGTAACTTATTTCAATAGCCACGATGTGGACTTACCTGCGACACTAATTTCACTGCCTTGATAGTATATATGATGTCTAGTTTATCAGTCAGTTTGTAGATTTAAATTATATTTTCTCTTGTTATATAAAGCCTGTTTGTGGATGTTAAAAGGATATTCGATCCATTAATTTATATTTGAATGAGGATTCTTTATTTGTATTTTGACAGACCTGGCGGTTGTCCAATAACCTTCTTCTTGCTTCTGGTAATTAAATAAATACCTTGAAGAGATTCGATCCCATGACCTCTATGTTGTACTATAATATGGGGTAATATATCGAGGCTATGCCACTTGTATTAAACTAGGATAGCCACGATGTGGAATTATGATCCTGTAATATAGTGTTAATGATGCTTATCCATACAACCCTTTGGGTTTGTGGTAATTTAAAGTAAAAATTTGATTTGATGGGATTTGTTTATAATGTTGGACCATGATTTTGTTATAATGTTGGTTAGATCCTAACTTAACATTATTTTGATTATGGGATCTGTAAATATTAGTTATGATATTTTCTTTGTAAGTACTTGCACTAGTAACAATGCTTACTCCTATATAGATCCTATTCGATACTTAGTTTTTATAAATACTATTAATATTATTTAAATCAAATCTGTCTATAATTATGCTAAAAACTACATATATANAAATGCAAATCTATACTTATAAACATAAATTGTAAATCCAGTCGCTAATTTAATTTTGAACATGCAGAGTAAGAAAATAGCTAGGAAAATGATTCAAGTAGGAAATATACAGTCGAATATAGAAACTAACTGTGCAAATTAGAAATACATGATTTCACTTCATTAAGTACAAGATACAAGTATAACAACAGTAGTTTAATAAAAAAAATTGAATTAATCTACTACAAATCTAGGATTTAAACATATTCTTCAGTATTAGAATATAAAGTATAAACTTGGCAACAACGCTAGGAAAACAAGAGTGGAGAAGCTGTTTTTCCCAACCAACTCCCAGAGAATCCAAGTTACTTGCTCCATAACCCCTGTGCCTGTTCGTTGAACCACAAGAGAAAAATATCAATGGGCCATCTCTCTCATTTCACAGATGTTAATCCTCGTCCAATGCTAGCCTCCTGTTGCTTATGGACATACTAATTTATAGTATTTTTCCTGGGACTTGGTCATTTATGAGCCTCCTGCTCTTTAGTACTCAACTAGGAGTTGTGACCGGATTTTTGGGGATGATGCCTCTTGCATCCTGATTTCTCACTCAATGGTTTTTTCCACTTGTCTTTTCCCTCTTGTGGGTCATCAAACACTCTTCAACAACTATATCCACTCTTGTCCCCCTTCAACATATTTTATTAAATAAAATTGTTTTTATTACAAAATGTTTTATTCTTGACTTTTCTGTCAAAAATAATAAAAAATAAATAAAGTATTTTCCAGCATAATTAATAATAATTATTAATTCAGGGGGTGTTACATACACTTCCCCTTAGAAGATAACACCATCCTTGGTGTTATAAATTTTGTTTCATTCTTCCATTATATATTCTTGGAACAAGTTTGGATATGCCTCCCGCACACTACTTTCCAGCTCCCAAGTAGCTTCTTCCATACTAAGGTGCTTTCATTTCACCTTGACTTGTCCGATGGTAGTTCTGGAGTAAAAGTTCTCTCCTGTCGAGAATGTGCTCCGACCCCACTTGGAACTCTCCTTCGGGTTCCATTTGGATTACATTCCAATCAATCACATGAGAACTATCATGAAAATATCTTTTCAATATAGAAACTTGAAACACATTATGCACTTTAATATTGGGTGTTAGGGCTAACTGATGTGACCGACCCCACTTTAGCTAAAATTTCAAATGGCCTGCAATATCTAGTTGCCAATTTTGAATACTTTCCCAGTCTCAAGGAAATTTTCTTGGGATTTACCTTTATATATACATGATCACCCACCTGGAACTCTTTAGGATTTCTATTTAAATCAACATAACTTTTCTTCCTGTCTTGGGAAACCTTTAAATTTTGTTGTACATGTTTCACGGTTAGTTACATATCCTTTAATAAATCATGTCCTAACATTAATCTATTAGTTGGGATGCTCCATGAGATTGGAGTATTACACTTATGCCCATATCAGATTTCAAACGGACTCATCCCTGTAGAAACTTGAAAATTATTATTGTATGCAAATTCTACTAAATGTAGGTAGTCTTCCCACTTACCTGGTTTGTACATAACATACATTCTTAGCATGTCTTATAAAACTTGATTTACTCTTTCAGTTTTCCCATCCGTTTGTGGATGATATGCAGTACTGAAATTTAACTGTGTGCCCAAACCTTTAAACAAGGCTTTCCAGAAGTTACATGTAAAATTTGTGTGTCTATCTGAGACTGTTACCTTTGATACACTATGTAGCCTGAATATATCTTTCATGAAAATATATGCAATGTTAACAAATTTATAGGTAGATTTAAAAGGAATAAAATGAGCAGCTTTACTTAGTTTGTCAACTACAACCATGATGGAATCATGTTGTCTGAAATTATTAGGTAGGTCGGTGATGAAATCCATAGTGATTGTCTCCCACTTATATTTTGGGATGGGTAGTGGCTGCAACAGTCCTGCGGGATGTTGATGTTCTGCCTTAACTTGCTAACAGTCAAGACAACGAGCTAAGTATTCATCCACCTCTTTCTTCATATTTGGCCAAAATAAATCCTTCCTAATCATAGTGATCATTTTCTGGTATCCACGATGCCCTAAATACGGTCTTTTATGCAATTCATTTATGACCGTAAGTTTAATTTCTGCTATGTTTGGTATGTACAATCTGTTTTTATGCAGCAACAATCCTTGTTGGTTTAGGCTGAAATATGTTTTTACTTGATTTTGTTCGTTTTTAGCAATCTTTTCTTTTAAAATATGATATTCTTTATCATAATTTTCAGCGCTTAGAATCTGATTTTCCAAATCAGATTCATAGTTGCTGCTTGCAAATAGTAAATTCACATGACGACTTAGAGCGTCTGCCACTTTATTTTCTTTTCCTTTTATATGTTTTATTTTGAAATCATATTCACTTAAAATGACATCCATCCGACCCATCTTGCATTCAAATTTTGTTGGTCAGATATGTATTTAAGACTTATGTTATCTGACCGTAAGCATGAATTTCCTTCCAATTAAGTAATGTTGCCACATTTTCAAGGTGTGAATTATAGTAGAAAGCTCTAAATCGTGTGTTGCATAGTTTTTCTCATGATCTTTCAGTTTCCTAGATTCGTATGCCACAACATAATTTTCTTGTACTAAAACTCCACCTATCCCTTCATTACAAGCGTCGGTACATACGACGAAATCCTTGAATGGATCAACAATCTTTAAGATCTGGGTAGTAGTTAATAAGTGTTTTAGTTTGTTAAATATTTCCATGCATTTTTCAATCCATTCGAACTTCTTACCATTCTTTTGTAAATAATTTGTGGGGTAGGCAATCTTAGAGAAGCCTTCTATAAACTTCCGGTAGTATATGGTAATCCCCATAAATGATCTGATGTCAGATAAGTTCTTAGGAACCGACCCTTCCATGATGGCATTTATTTTATCTGGATCGACTGAGATTCCATCCTTGGACACTACGTGTTCGAGGTAATGAATCTTATCTTTAAAGAAATCACATTTACTGAATTTTGCATATAGTTATTGTTCTCTTAGTACTTGCAAAACTATTCTTAAATGTTCTTTATGTTCTTGTTTGTTTTTAGAGTAGATTAGTATGTCGTCGATGAAGGCAACCACAAACTTATCTAGGTATTTTCTTAAGATGTTTTTCATTAAACATATGAACGTAGCAGGTGTGTTTGTCAACCCAAAGGCATTACGACAAACTCGTAGTGACCATAGTGGGTTTTGAGTGATGTTTTAAATATATCTTAGTCTTTTATTCAAACTTGATGATAACCCGACCTTAAGTCTATCTTTGAAAAGATAGTTTCTCCATGGAATTGATCGAATATATCATTTATACGGGGGAGTGGGTATCGATTCTTAATAGTTATCTTATTTAACTGTCGGTAATCTATGCATAATCTTACTGTTCCGTCCTTCTTTTACAAAAGAAAGACCGATGCTCCCCAGGGATAGACACTTGGTCAAATTTACTTTTTATCGATTAGTTTTTATAGTTGTGATTTCAGCTCTGTAAGTTATATTATATTCATTCAGTACATATCTTTTGATGTTGGTACCACTCCAGGTATCAAATCGATTGTGAAGTCAATATCTCTCTTTGGAGGGAGTCCGAGAACTTCTTCCGGAAAGATGTCTTCGAACTCCTTAAAGACTTGTATGTCTTCTAGTTTAAGTTTGTTATCATTTTTATTATCATTCATTATATAGACTGCGAACATTTTACATCATTTTCTTACTAATATTCTCATTTGCAACGCAGAGATTTCTCTGATGGTCACCTTCCTAGGGGTTTATTTTGCTTTTATGTTATTTCCGTCATTATCAGTACATGTAAAGGTTTTATCAAAACAATTTAACACAACTTTATGATCCTCCAACCAATCCATTCCTATTAATAAATCATAGGATCCTAAAGGAAAAATATTTACATTAACATGTGTAAGAAAATCATTCATCATCAATTTACAATTTCTAATAAGACTAGTAACATTTCGTTTTGTACCTGTGGCTAACTATACTAGCCACAACTTATCAAATTTTTCAGGTACCAATTTGCATAAATCAACTATTCTAGGCGATATATAGCTTAGTCTTATTCCTGGATCAATTAAAATAGAGATAGGTTTGTTGTTTATCATACCTTCAATTTTGACCATTGAAGTCTGGTGGTCTGCTTGTCAGTTTTTGAATGCAGTGCAGTTTCTGTGGATGCTCCTTGACATGTCCCCAACGTGACTGCTTCTTGAATAGAATGTACATTAAAATTATTTTTCCTCACTAGACAGTCTTTAAAGTAGTGTGGCCCTCCACGCTCCCAACATTTTAAAGGTTCTTTTTGTGCTGAGTTTTTGTTAAGAACAGTTGAAGGTTCTTTTACTGCATATTTTTGGGGTTTAAAGTTTTTGTAATTATTACCCTGATATCCCCTATAGTTATTTCCTGAATTTTTATGTAACTTATTATGCGTCTTTCTAGGATCAAAATTATTTGGCCTTTTATTCTTCCAAGCTGGTATATTTTCTCTTTTATTCTTGTTTTGGTCGTAACAGAAGTTTGCCTGTAACAGAAGTTTGCATGCCTCATCACTTCTTCTAGCGTCTTCAGATTGTCATATTCAATATGTTCTTTGAACATGATGGTAAAACAATCGAGGAACCATTGTATTTTAGGTTTCTCATCAATTATATACAAAACATAACGAAGTAGGCTTAAGAACTTACTGCAAAGTTCTTTCATCGTCATGGTTCCTAGCCTTAGATTATAAAACTCTTTTTCTTTTTCTTCTTAATATTGTTCTAATAAGTTCTTTCTCTTGAAGAGTTTCTTAAATGTTTTCCAAGTTACATATCTCTCTTTTATCCCTTTAACCTTCTTTATGTCTTTCCACAATATATCTTCTTTTCTAGTCAGATTATAGATGGCCATTTTATCCTTCAACTCATTAGAGTAGTTGTATATCTGAAAAATACCTTTTTTTTTCATTTCATACAACCAGGCCTCTACCTCTTCACCTTTCTCAATTTCCCCATTAAACATGGGTGGTTTAATTTTCTTAAACTCCCTAGAGATTTCCTCATAGGGTCTATATTTCTTTTCTTTTTATTATCGTCACTGCTTTCGCTTGACTCTTGTTGTTTCCTATGATGCTTAACTGACTATTCACTTGAAGTGTCAGATTTATGGCTGGAAAATTCCAGCTTTCTAACCTTACATCTGCAAGGTGCAGTTTTAGGAATTTCTTGTTCAGATTCCTTAATTTAGTCTTTTTCATCGTTATGGATTTTTTCTAATAGAATAGCATTTAGTTCTTCTTGAGCCTTTAGAATTCATTCGTTATCTTCTTTAACTTTTCTCAATTTAGATCTTAACTCCTTAATAGTTTGTTTTAGTTTAGATTTGTTATCCTGACTTTCATTTAAATCTACCCAAATTTCTCCATCCCTAAAGTTACCGTATTCGTTATTTAAATGATGTTATGGGTGATGTTCCTCTTCTGCGGACATCTTCGCATCTTCCATGTTTCTTGCAAAATATATTTGTGCATCTCTTTGTTGTTTGTAAGAGAATTTAACAAAATAAAATAGGAGTTAGTATTCTATTTTATGTAGCAGTTCTAGTGTTGATCCGATTCAGGCTTAGTGCTATAACCGTCCTATGACACCATTATGTAACACACCTAAAAATCTTACATAATTTTTTTTTACATAGGCTTATTTTTACACTTACTTTAGCAGAATTATGTTGGTCCCCTATTTTGGCTGTCCAATACAATATTTTCTAGCCTAAAGTCTTATGAAACCAAATAATAATCAGTTTTATTAGTGTTGATTTGTACATGGTCATGCTTTTGTGGAGATCAACGTTGATAGGTTTTGGTAAGTGATTTTTAATTACTTATTCCTTACTTTACCTTGTTTTATGCATATAATTGGGCCTTTAAGCCTCCATTTAAATACTTGGTTAATTAATGGGTCGTTGTTTCTTTTTTGCAGTGGTCTCAGCGCTCCAAGGAAGACTTATGCTAGCTGAACCAGTGATTTGGGGGATTCTCTTGGATTCACATCACCTTCCAGATGCTGATGAAGATTACTCAGGTGTTGTTTCATGGATGTCCTTCATTCAAGGAGCTGTTACCCTCCATTTTTAGCAGTGTATGGATCTCAAGCAATCTGGCAAAGTGGCATTCCCGTCCTTGATCAAGAACCTGATTTCGGGCTCAATTTCTGAGCAATCGGTTGGGAGTTACTCAAAACGGTTCGAAACAAACTTCACAAATGGCCCTGTTTACCCTTAATCGTAGGCAGTTTTCAGAATTTCTCAATGAATGTGGATAAATCCTTTCCAGAACAGACATGGTTTTGTCAGATTTGGTGTTGGCCGTTTTCTGGGTAGTTGCTCAAATCTCTGCATTCTGGGATGGATCTTGCCCATCTATCCATGTATAAATAAATCCTGAGAAGGAGGATACTCAGAGAAGACTGTAAAAAACTCTATTTTTATCAATCAATCCAGCATTCATCTTCTTTTAAGACTTTGATTTAAGACTGGAAGGCGTAGAGGGTAGGGCCCCCTTCAACACCAATCCTTGGTATTTTAGTATTGTGCAGTAGTAGAGTAACGTTTTCTTCTTTTGACACTGTTTTCTGGAATATTAATGGTTTTTCTCATCTATGAATTGAAATAGAATGCATGTTTGTAGATCATTAGTTAATCTCATTTGCATTTGATCTAGCGCAAAGAATAGATTCAGGAGTGGTTTGTATTTAAAATTCCCTTTGGTTTTCAGTATGGGTTGCTTATTAATGATTACGGCAATGATAAACTGTGTGATAACTTTGATTTAATTTATTATAGAATCGATTTAATGAGATTGAGAATAGATTGAAATTTCACCTTTCCTTTACTGCCAGCATTGTAGTGATCACTGAATGATTACAAGATTGGTTTAGAATCCTTTTGTTCATCGAATTTGCAAGGATGCAGGGTGCTTTTATTAAGTTGTGTGAATTTGAACAGCATTTGCAGTATTTGTAAAGTAAGCGGAGGATTTAAGACTTTAGTCCACAGAGTATCTAGGGTTTGTTAAATAGTCTTTTGAGTGGGTGATTAAATAGAAGCTGAAGTTATGTTGTTTGTTATTGAATGAAGTTTGGAAAAGAGTCCTAGTCTATAACACTGTTTCCTAGAATCAACATTTCATAGTATATATATATATATAGAGAGAGAGAGAGAGAGAGAGAGACAAGAACAAGTGAACGTTCCCTGAACAGCTCTAATATTTATTGGTGAACATTATCTGAATAATCTCGGCATTCTCTTGTGTGCATTTATATGCAAAAAACACAAGCAGAGTATATTTAGATAACAACAGTAAGCCAAGCTTTCTTTTGATAGGCGGTGTATTGACAATTTAGAGTTAAGAGGTCATGGGTTTTAATTCAACAATCATTTGAGGAGTGTTTGTGTGGATTTAAGCATTAGACTTGGTAGGGTTAATGATTGGAGTTTAGATATAATACAAAGTTGTTGAGATCGACTGAGCATACTCATTTGATAGGTAAATTCTTTTCTTAGCAGGTTGTTTGTTTTGAAAATTAAACCATAGTTACTGTAGAGATTATAGATTATTTTGGAAGGTTGCTGTAGCTCAGTATTATTTTGAAATATTGCTGTAGTTAGTATTTCTTTGGAAGATTCGAATTGCTTTGAAGATTACTGTAGTTTCATACTGCTATAGGTTGCTGTAGGTTATATTGAGTTTGACAGCTAGCAAATTGATTTCCTTTTCTTTATGACAGAACTAGGAGTCCTTAGCATAGATCATCCAAGACAGCAATAGTTTCATCTATTTCATCTTCAGTTGAAAGTAGACTAGAATTCCTTTAAGTTGCTATCAGTATGAGCATAGAAACTACCTTGCCTGCACATATAGTGTAGCAGCTCAAAGTATACGTACCCTGGTTGACAATTAATTGAAGGTAAATTAACTAGTAATAATTTTACCCAACATTTTGGCGTCGTTGCCGGGGAGTTGCTCCAAGGTAAGCTGGTATTTTGCTCATTTTCTATGAATTTGTTGGCTGTGAAGTTTAGGTAGATAGGGGTAGATAGGTTTCCTTTACATTACACAACAAGGTGGAGGGGAAACGATAAGACGCAAAGACGAATTCACTACGGGATTCCCATGGTGTAACAGCCTGACGCATCCACTTTAGTGGGTTGCCCCAAATCCATGTTGTTTCCTTCTCGTAAGTGTGTTTTCTTTTTCACATGGTTGATTTATTTTGCTACAAAAGTGTGTTTACCTTTCCTGTAAGGCGTGTTTACTTTCTTGCAATTTAATTTCATGCAAGTGTGCTTTTCTTTTCTCAAGTTTGGGTGTGTTTACTTTCCGCAATTTAATTTCAAGAATGTTTTATTTTATGCCAGAGCAACGTGTGTTTGATTGGTGTAAATATGTTTTTGCTGGTAGATAGGATTGATTAGAATCATTTAAAACACATATAAACCAAATAAAAACAAAAACTTGGGTGTTGTAAGAACCCCAGACATTGATCCTTGTGCGAGACATGAACAAAACAACCGACAGAAATGGATGCAGAAGTAACCATCAATTTGGGAAAACTTTCTCAAATCCTAGCTGTAGTTGGGAGTTCTTCTTACCAAGTAGAACACATAGTGACAGGAGTTAAGAGTTTATCTACCTCTCCTGACATAACAAATGAACCAAAGTCCCAAGAGCCACAAAAAGACATTCCTTTCCAAATTGCAGAGGAAATTGACAACTTGGGTGTTACATTCGATGGAAAGCAGCTGAAAAATGAGGAGGTATCAGCAAATCCTCTATGTACTTCCGAAATCAATCAATCAAAATAAGGGGATCTACATGATATGAGGAAGGAAGGTGAGTACCAAGACTACTTTGAAAGTTGGTTCCAAGAGGCAACCAGACTACAACACCATTTCCTCCTTCAACACCTTTTGTTGCAGAAGCAAGTAAGTCAGTTGGTTCTCCATATCCAGGTAATTATTGCAACAACCTTTCCATATCTGGATAAAGGTATATTTTTAATTTTAATTCGTACTTGGTTACATTGGAAGAATTCCTATACTTGAATAGAAATGTTTTCTTTCTTCTTAGGTAGAATAGGAAAATATGTATATAAATAAAAAAAGTTGCATGTTTAGTTTAGAAATTAATGCAGCTTCGTTGTTTTTCTTTCTTTTCAATAAAATGATAAGATATTTAACCAGAATTTATACCGTCTCTATAGTCCATACTTTCAGAAAATTTATTATAACAGCAGCCCATAGCAAGGAAAAATGCCAGAGGGTAATATGAAATTGTGACTGTTCTGTAAACATCAGACCAATTGGTGATGAACAAGCTGCATTTGTGATAAATGAACATCGGTTAAAGGAAATTGTTTTATTAGGTTTCTCTTTGAAGGATGCAGATATTCTTTTCAGGCTCAGGATGTTTTTAAAAAAAAAAACAACAAGGAAGTCTTTTGTTATTATTCTTATTTTCAGCCATTGATTATTTTTACAAAGGACTGTGTTAGTTTGAATTAAATTTCTGAGTTTCATTGGGTAATTAGAATTCCTGTATCAAGTAAATAAATGTGTGCTGTTAGGTTTTTCAGACTTGTCCTCTTTATTCACACAAGTGCTTATCCACTTGACACTGCCTTCATCAGTGATTTAAGCTTCCAAAAGTGGTTTTTACTTATGAGCTTATGGGTTACTAGGATCATTTGGCTTGGTTTCACACTAGATGGAATGAAGAAATTGTTTTTAATAATGACAGCTATGGCATTAAGTTATTTTTAAGTAAGACACCATTGTGGAAAAAGGTCTCCAGGACTGAGCAGTCTGTTGGTTATTATCTATTGGCTTCTATAATATCAAATACATATATATACATTTTTGGGCAGCCACTTTATGACTTTCACTTTATACAGTTGCAAAGGTTAGTTGTTCATTTGGGCAAATTTTTACAGGCATGTACAAAGAATACTCTTCCAATTCTGATACCATCCCACTCCTAGATGGTTTTCAGAGCTGCTCCCCCACTCATCTATGCTTGAGCAAATCATAAACTTTATCTTTAAGATGAATTTGGGACAAGGGCCTCTGATAGAAAATGGGTGTAAGAGGTTAACCTGTCGGGATACTGAACAGGTCCGCTGGCAGTGGGTACCGACCTGTGGTATGAACAGGCAAACCCATCAGGGTACTGAACAGGCCTGTTGGCAATGGGGCATCTGCCTGGGGAAAGAAGCTTCTTAGATGTCACCGTTACCCCACCGGAGTACTGAATGGGCTTGCTGGCAGTGGGTTCTAACCCTGATATCTCTTTTAAAAAAAGCCTCATCTATACTTGTCCGTGTGAACAATGTACCTATGCAAATGTTTAAGAGAGGTCATAGGTGTGGGTTAAATAAAATTTAAGAAAACTGTTTGAACTAGCCAGTTGATAATCATCTTCAGATGCTCTGAATTCTAGTCACCTGATCCTTGCGAAAATTGTTTATGCCTGATATTTTCTGAGCCCATGAACATAGCTGTGAATTTCAGTACTGGTTTTTCTTTTCATTACTCAACCTGTCCTGTGTGAAGCTAAGTCAAGTGGGCCAGTACCCCATTGGCTTCTTGTAGTACTCCTTTTGTCTTGTGTTGTAAGGCACATGTCCAGGTGGAAAAAGTTCTATATGAATGACGAGAATGAAGCCTGTTTTCATGATTGAAGTCTGGAATATAGGAGTGAGACTGATTTTTTTTATGAATTGTAGTTAATTTTGTTGTTTACTGCTAATAAAAATTGGTTTCATGACTCAGCTCTATTCTGTGTGAACAGGTGAAGAAACACCCCTAAAATGAGGAGCCTGTTGGATAAAATAAAAATTTCAGGCACTTTTAATTGAAGAAGCAACCACTGAATAATGGTAACTGTGCAAGGAGCCTGCTGATAAAACAAAATTTTCAGGCTGTTATTTAATTTTTCAGGCAGTTATTTGATTTTTTAGGCAGTTTTAATTTTTTTTTTTCAACTCACAAAAGTTGGAAAGACAGTTATCTGCCCTTGCTGATAATATTACTGCTATGCTGGTAATTATTTTTCACTCCTGTCAGCTTGCAAGTACCTCTGTATTTTAAACTGCTGAAGTGCCTGATTGAGTGCGGAATAAAAATTGGAAAATTGGCATGTTACATGGTAAGGTAATGAACGTTGATGGTAAAGGTAATGAACGTTGATAAAAGTAATGAAGGTTGCATGATTGGCTAAGTCTTATATATTAAGTTCGGTGAGCTATGGATTACCATAATAACCTTGGCATTTATTTAATTAATACACCAACTTTTATTTGTAAATCATTGATGGTGTTAACCGTTGGTAATATTTCATTCTTTATTATCAATTTGCAATCTTTAGTAAAATTTATAACATTGATCTAATTCCTAAATGCCAAGAGGTTACAGTGAATTAAATGTGTTCTCATATGGGTATAATTCACTGCAACATGGGCAGCATGTGCCACAGCTCGAAATGATTTCTTTTACCATGTCTGCTGCTATCATTACCACTCTTTGTCATTATTCTTTCGGGTTGTTTCTAGTTTTCCCTATCACCAGCGAGAGAAAGATTGATGTAGTTCTCCATTTGTCTTCGAATTGACTGTCTGATCTCTGTTAGTTTGTTGTCATTCCTTTTCCTATTTTCCACGATGCTTATTCTAGCTAAGTTAAAGAAAAAGGATTGGGTATGGGAGCAATTTGTATATGAACTGTCCAATTCTCATCTTAAATCATCCCTGGAGAATGAACTAGGTGAGCCTTGTATCCCTGATTTAGTGGATAAATCCTCCTTTGCAAACAATTCTGTTCACCAAAATAATTACCCTCATGAACCAGCTGTTAACAGTTGTAAAAAACCTGCCCCATTACATACTAAGAAGTCTCCAATCTTGAAGGGACAGTGTGTTAACTCTCGGTCTGGGGGAGATAAGGGTCGTGAAAATTTGTTTGCTTCACCCAATTGACGATTTACCCGCAGCATGACTGTTAAAGAGAAAAAAGGAATCCAAAGGTAAGATCCTGTCCATGTTGAATTGTCCTCATCCACTGCTTCTTCTGCCCATGATGACTCTGATTCTCATGGCTCTCATCATCATTCTTCAATGCCTAGTCTTGTCAGTGAACCTTTGCTGGCAGCATCACCTTCAAAATCAAGTTTAAAATCTGCTAAAGCATCACCTTCCAAATCTGGTACAAAGTCTGCTAAATCTCATAGGACGAATGCTTCAGCTCAGGGAATTGATTACTTCAGGCAGAGAAATTTTAAGTTGACAAAGAAATTACAAGAGTATGTTAGGCACTTCAGCCTCAGTTTCTGGAGTTGGATCCAAGGATTGATCATTTACTTTGAGTTTCAAATTTTGTTTGTGTGCAACTCTCTTACATAGGGACCTACAAGATCTTCAGTTTGGGGGAGATGTTGGCCCCTATTTTGGCTGTCCAATACAATATTTTCTGGCCTAAAGTCTTATGAAACCAAATAATGATCAGTTTTATTAGTGTTGATTTGTACATGGTCATGCTTTTGTGGAGATCAACGTTGATAGGTTTTGGTAAGTGATTTTTAATTACTTATTCCTTACTTTACCTTGTTTTATGCATATAATTGGGCCTTTAAGCCTCCATTTAAATACTTGGTCAATTAATGGGTCGTTGTTTCTTTTGTGCAGTGGTCTCGGCGCTCCAAGGAAGACTTATGCTGGCTGAACCAGTGATTTGGGGGATTCTCTTGGATTCACATCACCTTCCAGATGCTGATGAAGATTACTCAGGTGCTGTTTCATGGATGTCCTTCATTCAAGGAGCTGTTACCCTCCATTTTTAGCAGTGTATGGATCTCAAGCAATCTGTCAAAGTGGCATTTCCGTCCTTGATCAGGAACCTGATTTCGGGCTCAATTTCTGAGCAATCGGTTGGGAGTTACTCAAAATGGTTCGAAACCCACTTCACAAATGGCCCTGTTTACCCTTATTGGCGAGCATTTTTCAGAATTTCTCAATGAATGTGGAGAAATCCTTTCCGGAATAGACATGGTTTTGTCAGATTTGGTGTTAGCCGTTTTCTGGGTAGTTGCTCAAATCTCTGCATTCTGGGATGGATCTTGCCCATCTATCCATGTATAAATAAATCCTGAGAAGGAGGATACTTGGAGAAGACTGTAAAAAACTCTATTTTTATCAATCAATCTAGCATTCATCTTCTTTTAATACTTTGATTTAAGATTGGAAGGCGTTGAGGGTAGGGCCCCCTTCAACACCAATCCTTGGTATTTTAGTATTGTGCAGTAGTAGAGTAACGTTTTCTTCTTTTGACACTGTTTTCTGGAATATTAATGGTTTTTCTCATCTATGAATTGAAATAGAATGCATTTCTGCAGATCATTAGTTAATCTCATTTGCATTTGATCTAGCGCAAAGAATAGATTTAGGAGTGATTTGTTTTTAAAATTCCCTTTGGTTTTCAATATGGGTTGCTTATTAACGATTATGGCAATGATAAACTGTGTGATAACTTTGATTTAATTTATTATAGAATCGATTTAATGAGATTGAGAATAGATTGAAATTTCACCTTTCCTTTACTGCCAGCATTGTAGTGATCACTGAATGATTACAAGATTGGTTTAGAATCCTTTTGTTCATCGAATTTGCAAGGCTGTAGGGTGCTTTTATTAAGTTGTGTGAATTTGAACAGCATTTGCAGTATTTGTAAAGTAAGCAGAAGATTTAAGACTTTAGTCCACAGAGTATCTAGGGTTTGTTAAATAGTCTTTTGAGTGGGTGATTAAATAGAAGCTGAAGTTATGTTGTTTGTTATTGAATGAAGTTTGGAAAAGAGTCCTAGTCTATAACACTGTTTCCTAGAATCAACATTTCATAGTATATATATATATATATATATATAGACAAGAACAAGTGAACGTTCCCTGAACAGCTCTAATATTTATTGGTGAACATTATCTGAATAATCTCGGCATTCTCTTGTGTGCATTTATATGCACAAAACACAAGCAGATTATATTTAGATAACAACAGCAAGCCAAGCTTTCTTTTGATAGGCTGTATATTGACAATTTAGAGTTAAGAGGTCATAGGTTTTAATTCAACAATCATTTGAGGAGTGTTTGTGTGGATTTAAGCATTAGACTTGGTAGGGTTAATGATTGGAGTTTAGATATAATACAAGGTTGTTGAGATCGACTGAGCATACTCATTTGATAGGTAAATTCGTTTCTTAGCAGGTTGTTTGTTTTGAAAATTAAACCATAGTTACTGTAGATATTGTAGATTATTTTGGAAGGTTGCTGTAGCTTAGTATTATTTTGAAATATTGTTGTAGTTAGTATTTCTTTGGAAGATTCGGATTGCTTTGAAGATTACTGTAGTTTCATACTGCTATAGGTTGCTGTAGGTTATATTGAGTTTGACAGCTAGCAAATTGATTTCCTTTTCTTTATGACAGAACTAGGAGTCCTTAGCATAAATCATCCAGGACAGCAATAGTTTCATCTATTTCATCTTTAGTTGAAAGTAGACTAGAATTCCTTTAAGTTGCTATCAGTATGAGCATAGAAACTACCTTGCCTGCACATATAGTGTAGCAGCTCAAAGTATACGTACCCTGGTTGACAATTAATTGAAGGTAAATTAACTAGTAATAATTTTACCCAACAAATTCTATGTTTAATTATTGTTGGTTATAATATCTATTGTCCTGCTGCTTATGACAGGATTTGTTGATGTTTATGGTGGACAGTTCATTCTAGAACCTTAAACCATGCTCTTGCAAATGATGTACTTTGTTTACTTGTTTTGAAATTAATTATCTTACTTTCAAGGCTTGGCCTTAACATAGTTACACTATGTATGTAAGACCTGCCCCTAAGTGTGAGAGGCTCAAGGTTTGTAAGGTATGGTTCTCCATACGACAACCTCTTAATATGAATAAAATGAGGGTTTACTTACTTGCGCTTGACATGGAACTGCATGTTTTGACCTTAAAGAAAATCTTTATGATCCTACATAAGTTGGTTTGATGCATCCATTTATAGTCTTTTATGCGCAAGAGTAGATACTATCTTAGCTATGGGTTAAATAGAGAAAAATCTTATACTATACATGCAATATGGTTTTAAAGTTTATTAAGGTTTTAAATCCTTAATACTAATCCTATGTTATGATTTAAGACCCTTCCAAATACCTTAGTCTAACCTAGTGCTAAGGTATTGGCAACTATGTAAACTTATTTGGTAACATACCATGGATGGGTATGGGTCTAGCCATAACCCACGATGGCATAGGTCCCCAGCCCAACCCTATGAAAGTTCTAGCATGTGCATAAAATACAAGGTTTTATGGTATGGTTTCGATGCAAGGTTTGAATAACATGTTTTTAAGGTTGATGTAAGATACGTTAACCCGACAATCAAGGACGATTTTAAGAACCCCCTTAGATTTATATGTATAAAAAATGAGCGAATCTCCCTGATATATAGGAAAATTTGAAGGTGATTTTATCAATAATATAATATGTATATATAAATGTTTTGGCGAATCTTTCATTTTATTATATAATGTAGTAAAATCTTGGCGAATCTTTCACTAAATTATAAGATATTGTAAAATATTGGCGAACATTTCACTACATTATAAAATATTGTAAAATTTGACGAAACTTTCATTGATTTATCAAATATTGTAAAAAAATTGGTGAATCTTTATTTAAGAAGATTCACCATCTCTTTGATTCCTAAGAAATCACAATTCATTGTGCTTTCACCTTTTCATCTAATAGGTTTCTCTTCATATTATTTCAATTCTTTCTGACACTAATTCTCATACAATCACCCAAATCAACCAATGCTAAATTGAATAACCTAATTACTGAAAATGTTCAGTAACTTTTTCTCAATAAATCATCTTAATTATAACCAATAATTCAATCTTCAAGAAGAATTACTACTAATTCAATCTTCAAGAATAAATCACTCCTTGTGGAAAAATGAAATCACTCTAGCAAGAATGGAAATATAGAATTGTTCATAAAGATAAAGCATATATATATTATTTTTGGAAGATGTTAAGTCCTATATTAATTTTGCAAGAAGTTAAATCCAATCACCACTCATGCAAGTATGAAATATCTGTTCTATTATGTTGACACAACATCCAAGCTCCAAAATTCTCAGCTCTACTTAACCGTGAACTACAACCACACATTCATCTAGTTTTGTTTCATCATTAATTAATCATAACAAATTCAACGTGTGATATCAATTCAACAAGAAATTAAATATTTTTCAACACTTCTAATTATCAAGAAATCACTTGCATACCCTAAGAGAGATCACACATGGCAAGTAATCAATTGTTTCAGCAATGTATGATTTACATACCTTAATTAACTAATTGTTTCAACAATTTATTAATGTTAAAAATGACTAATTGATCCAACAACACACTACTTGCTTAATCCACATACATGCATTGTATCAACAAATTATCACACCAAAAGAATTACAAAATTCTATAGTTATTCAAACTGGGTGAGCTCGGTGACAGGGTGGTCCCTTGCCTCCTAACAGATCCACCTTAAAAAAAAAACTAATGATACAGATGGTGGGCCCTTTCCTATTGTTTCAACAATGTAGTTAATGCTATAGAAAGGTATTTTCTCTACCCACATTGAAAAGGTCTTTCCTTAATATTAATCTAGAGAAATGATTGGTTGCTTCACTTTTGATGGCTTCTCTATGAAAGTTTTTAATATTCCTATGACTTACTCTAAGCCAAGTCATTCCCAATGTTAACTCCCATTCTTCTTCCTCCTTGTGAAAAATCCACTCCTAGTCCCTTAACGCTAGTTGTTTCTCTATAAGAAAAGAGTTTGATATTCCTTCTCTCAATTTAGTCTTTTTCTTTTATTTTTGTTTTACCTTTTCCCCTCTTCAAAATTTTGTCTAAGGTGGTCCTCACTAGTCAAATGTCAAGAAATATTATTTTTTGTTTGAAATGTAACTTAACTAAATGACACTCTCTCTTTACTCCATATTGAAAAGGAAAAATGAAAAAGGCATGCAATGGCTTGGGGAACGTTACTGAAGGACATGGTTATTCACATTAAATGGCTTGTCAAGATGGAGGCCAATTAATCACAAAAAATATGGCCTTTCACATGATATATATTAAAGATCACAAAAACCATTAAACAACACATGAATCTATGCTTTAAGAGTGTGATCAACGAAAGTTACAAAGACATAAAATGACATCCTTGATAGGAAAACATTTATCTTAAGTTATAAAAATGCATTCAATCATGTAGTTAAATGTAAGCTATGGTGTATCAAGTCCATCAACTACCTTACAAGTTATGTCCAATATAAGTATTAATAATCCCGATAAAAACCATAGATCTTTAGTGATAACAAAGTTTCACAAATATTATATTATGAAGTCACTATTAGGAAGCTTAGGTATTTAGGGTTAAAATCTTCACAAGTAATAGAACTCCATCCATACCTAGGAATAGATGTAACTGCAAGGTAATAATGATATAATACATTATAAAACATGCTAAGTAAAGCTCAAGCCATATATGGGCCAACATCCACACATAGAAGAGTATATTTATCAAAGAAGACAATTTAACGAACATGAATGGGTAATTAAGTCAAAGTTCCCAATCAGTGCATAATCCAAATAGGAAACAACAATTATCACCGCTCATACTATTACATAAAAAATGCTACACTGAACACTTTTCAAACTTAGGAACTAAGATAGTTCATGTTAGGTAAAATCACAAGTCAGATAAAGTCATAACAACAATACGACTCCTATATCAACCACAGAAGGACACTCAAAGCTGCAAGCATTATAAATATGGAAAATATCACATTTTAAACTCAGTGATGAAGTTAATTTACCAAATACGATATTAAAAAAAATGATCAATCTATATATGTCTACAACTTTTTTTTTTTTGTTGTATTTTTTTAGGGACATTACACACTAATGAACTAGCCCACTATGATACTCATTATAGAATTTGTTAAATAACTAGAACAGTAAAGATGACTTTAAACTAAGTGAACTTTGGCAAACCATCAACAAAGTTGTTCCCACACATTTGAGGTCTGATTGTTTTATTCACATTTGTTCCCTTTAATTCTTTTCTATCTAGATTTAGAGTATAAACTTATTTCTTTGACTCTCATTTTTTTCTATTAGTTCCCTCTTATAACAAGAGCCTAATAATGATAAACACTAATAATATCTACTCACTAAGCTAAGCCACCATTGGCTATATTTTACATTTTTAACAAATTAAAACTTTACCTCCTCCTCAATACTCCATATATTCTCTAATGTGTACTTCCATATTATTCATAGGTTTGCTCATTCCTACTTTTTCTTTGCACTTCCTTTATAATAATAAAAAAGTCTCTTTGATCTTTTATAAATTAAAATTCACCATTTTTCATTTCAATTTATTATTGGATTACTTTATTTCATTTCACATACAACACTTTATGTATTTTCATTTTCATTCTTTTTTTTCTTCTTAATTTTTAACATTATTTTAAACCATTCTTACAAATCATTTAAATAATAATTATTGAAAACTAAGCACATGTTTTACTTAAACATAAATAAAGCAAGAAAAAATACACCTTAAAAAACTTAACCCCTTTCAATATTTGTAAATTTTTTATTATGTAAACTAGCATTGGTAGACTCAGGCATCAGCTTAGCGACAGAGTATGGAAGGTGGTCTATCGCCTACATCCAAAGTAACTGCATCGTGGAAGTGAAAAACTCCTGATATTACCTCAACCGCATCCTTCAAATAGCCTTTTTGTCAGACTGCATTGAACTCGGGTGTTTTCTATGGAGCCTTACGGATGGGTCCTTTATTTGTGGCTCCCACATATACTCCAGTCTTGGCTCCGCCATGTGTGACAATGTTAATTCCCATGTAGGAATGACCTACAGGATCGCTACCGCGGACCCTCAACTCAAAAATAACCATATTAGCACCACGCTGCATCCTGTCGTGTGCCCCCCATTTCCCAATCAATTTTAAAAATCCTCTATATTATGTATTTTCTTTCGATGGTACCCACGCAGAGGTTGGAGAGTTGCAATCCCTCTCCATTTTTTTTTAGTTTTACCTTGCTACTATAAACATGATATATAAATATGAAATCTTATACTAAGTTGCAAGTTTACCTCTTACTCCTAGTCCAAAATTTACTTTTTAACTTATTATTTTAAACCTAATATAATTGTGGAATCTTATTGTGAGTTTCAAGTTTACCTCTTACCCCTGCTCCAAAATTTACTCTTTAACTTTTTATTTTAGATAGGATATAAAAACCTTTAATATATAACAAATATAAAAATAATATATAAAAACTAATACAAAATATATATGCATTTGCTTAATATTCATAATAAATTTACCAGACTGGGCAATTGTCATGGTTTGATCATAGCCTCATAGATCTACACCTCTAATAAATACTTGGAAGCCTCCCATCCCATTAAAATTGAAACCACAGGAACAATTCAAATCAAACTTGAGTAAAACTAGTTGGTAAAATTGACATCAAAATTGTTTTGAATATTCTTCAAATTTCGTTTTGCTGCTAAATATAGTAACCGAACTGTACATTCCAAAATATATATATATATATATATATATATATATATATATATATATATATATATATATATATATATATATCCAGATGGAGCATGCCATGGTGCAAGAGAATATATTCATTGGGCATTCTATGTTCCTATGGAGAAGAGATGACATCGTTATTAAATAAAGAAGAAAATAAATAGATAACCACTAAAAAATCATTTTAAATCTTATTTTAAAATTAAAATTACACTTTGATTAAACATAAACATATAATATAAATATCCAAAAAATTAACTTAATTACAATCCGTCTCCACTTTTTTTTTAGTTTTACCTTACTACTATAAACATAATATATAAACATGAAATATTATACTGAGTTGCAAGTTTATCTCTTACCCATGGTCCAAAATTTAATTTTTAACTTATTATTTTAAACCTAATATAAACCTGGAATCTTATAGTGAGTTCCAAGTTTACCTTTTACCCTTGCTCCAAAATTTACTCTTTAACTTATTATTTTAGAGATAATATAAAAACCTGCAATATATAACAAATATAAAAATAATATATAAAAACTAATATATAATATATATGCATTTGCTTAATATTCATAATAAATTTACTAGATTGGGAAATTGTCATGGTTTGGTCATAATGTCATAGATCTACACCTCCAAATAATACTTGGAAGCCTCCCATCCCATTAAAATTGAAACCACTAGAAAAATTCAAATCAAACATGATCATTACAGTGAGATTGACTGGAGACTAAGAGTAAAACCAATTGGTAAAATTGAAATCAAAATAGTTTTGAATATTCTTCAAATTCAGTTTTGCACCTAAATATACCAACTTGAAATCAAAATGGTTTTGAATATTCTTCAAATTCCGTTGTGCTGCTAAATATAGTAACCAACCTGTACATTCCAAAATATATATATATGATCTCCAGAAGGAGCGTGCCATCGTGCAAAAGAATATATTCAGAGGGCGTTCTATATTTCCTATGCATAAAAGATGACACCATCGTTATATATGCTCTTCGTTCACTAACTTTCGGATGAACGCCCTTGCCTAAAGAAGAAAATAAATAGATAACCAATAAAAAAATCATTTTAAATATTATTTTAAAATTAAAATTACACTTTGATAAAACATAAACATATAATATAAATATCCAAAAAATTAACTTAATTGTAATCCCTCTCCAATTTTTTTATAGTTTTACCTTACTACTATAAACATAATGTATAAATATGAACTCTTATACTGAGTTGCAAGTTACCTCTTACCTCTGGTCCAAAATTTACTTTTTAACTTATTATTTTAAGCCTAATATAAATCTGGAATCTTATAGTGAGTTCCAAGTTTACCTCTTACCCCTGCTTGAAAATTTACTCTTTAACCTATTATTTTAGACATAATATAAAAACCTTTAATAAATAACAAATATAAAAATAATATATAAAAACCAATATATAATATATATGCATTTGCTTAATATTCATAATAAATAATGCTCTTGAGAGTGGGCCTGATGTCTATAAATATGTAATAAATATTTACCAATGTAAGATTACAATGGAATAGATTCCATAGAGAAACTAAAATGAAATATAATATATAAGGAAATACCATATAAAAGACAAAAAAAATGATGGCTAAAACAAAATCCCCATTAAAAAATCATAAGAACACTACAGTTAAGTACCATTACAGAATCTTCATACAAAAGAAAAATAAAAGTATCATTATAGCATTACTCAAATCCTACAAACAAGGTTTATTTATATCAGGGGAATTACTTGACTGAATTCCCTTTGTGATGCCAAATTCAAAATATGTAACTCTAGATCTAGCCTACACAAATTTGTGAATTTGTTACGACAACATAGATCAATCCATAGTGCTTTCCCTTCTACTTGCCAGGATAACATTATATAAATATCTAGCTATTTTCTACCTGGTAAGACCAGGATACTATTTTATTCTCTCAATCTATATCATGAGTAAGTGACACAAATTCTGCCAACTATTATCTATAGTTACATATATTAGCATAGCGAAGCGAAGGTTATCCCTTATCTAGCTCATTAATTAAGACCTGTGCAAATCTCTAACACCAAAAAATGACTGGACATCAAGTTATAGCAGGTTATTTTAAACAGAAAGTCAAGCTTATTAAAGATGTGCATTGAACATATATTATGAAACTGCAAAAATAATGTTAGCATCCACTACTTACCTTGTGCAATATATTTTTATTATATAAAAAAAAATATAAAACATGATCTACATTATTTCATCAACATTAACTCAATTTAGGGTATACAGTTGCGATGACAGAAGTATGAAATAATGAACCTTAACTCAATTTACTCACATATATATAGCTCCCATGAAAGAAGTAATCCTAACTCAATTTACTATATATAACTGCGATGAGAGAAGTATGAAATAATAAACCCCAACTCAATTTATTGACCTGTATATAACTATGATGAAAGAAATCTGAAAAAGCGAGATGCTCCAATGGTCTCTCAATCTCAATATGCCTCTCTCTTTCAACACTAATATTTAATAAATAAATAATTGCTTTCCTTCCTTGCATCCTTAATGCAACTACCCTATGTACCACACCATTTTTATATAAGAATTCTTTACATAAAAAATCTGGGTTAAATTCCTCATTTTAGATAAAATATGGAGGGAAAAATAACTATTCAAAACCTCCATTAATAAAAATGATGGCAAAGAAATGTTTCCACACATTTTTGATGGGGAATGTAACCGTATTCTCATTTTAAACAAAATATGGAGGGCTAAATAATAGCGATAAGTCCACATTTACAAGAAAATAGGGGACGATGGAAGGAATGGACATGAAATTTACTAGAAATTGAGGCGAAGTAAAGATTGAATAGAAAATTTACTAGAAATTGGGGAGGAAAGTGTAATGTCCCTTTTTTAAATTTTTTACTAAAATGCCTAATTTTCCAATTTTTCACAATTTTTGCTCTTGACTAGTCTTAGTGTCTTGGTCTCCAAAGTGGCCCAATTTCTCCCAAATATTCAAAGAAGGTGTATGAATGATATAATAACTTAATTATTATGTTCAGGGATGTATTATGGCCCTCCAATCACTTCTGCAAGTTTGTTCTAAATTCTGAACATGATAGATGATTTTATTAGCAATTTTGGGGCTCAAATCCCCCCTGGGTAATTGTCAGAATGGCATCCCAAATGTACAAAAACCCACTTGAATTCTGAAATTGAGGAATGGGATGTTTATAGAACATCAACAGGGACTCGTATGCAGAACCAATCGAAATCCCATGGTTATTATCACTTCCTTCGATCAGATATATAAAAACTAGTTTTGAACCCTTGGCGAAATGATATGCAATTTAATCCAATGATTATGGAATTCGACCCAATGGACACAAAATATCAATTAATGAATATGAAACCTCAAATATTCTTCAGTGACAGTACATTCATGCATGAATAATCAATAGTTTACATAGCCATTCAAATCTACAATTATTATAAGAGTTTGCAACAAAGAAGTGGGAAATGGCATTGTTTCTTTATTACTGATCAATAATACATAAAATATATTGGCCTTTAGAACTGATAAATTTTTGAATAGAGATAGCATAGTATTTACATCAGAATACAAAATTATGGAGCAATAGGAGCTCCCTCAAAAAGATAAATGGCTCACCAAGTGCGCCTCACTCCACCGGGTTGAAATATGGTGAAAGAATGTGAGATTGGAGGGGGGATGAGCTGAATCCTGAAGTGTCCACGAGATGATGTAGCTGCACCTGTATATTATAACTCCATTGAAGCTACTTTAAATACTTGAGTGGCCTCTCCAATCACCAATTAGGATGGGAATCTTTCACCTTCGAAATTGTCTCAAGCATGAACTAGTCACTCACTAGCTCTCTCTCTTCACAACAACAAATCTCACAACTGATAAAAAATATGCTTCTCATGGCTGCTCCATGTATTTTATAAACATTAATGGTCTCCTTCTATTACAAATATTTGATAAACTAAATCCAATTCGAATTGGTGTGGCTGCTCATGCTATGCCATCTGGCCTCTCTCTTCACCTTCCATCTTCTCCCAAATTGAGTAGGAACCCATTGGGCTTCTCCAAATCACATGAGAGATATATTAGATTCTCTATTTAGACTTGATATGTCAGAGATGTCATATGCTATCCTTCAGATCTGACTTGTGTCATAACTGTCATAGAATCTCCATCATTGGTGTCATAGATGTCATAACTGTAAAGGGAATCTAGCCAAGTGTCCATGAAACTCCCCATTTGGATCTTCCTTGCTCATGTAAGTTACACTTCATCCCAAATTATACCTATGAAGTATATGGACAATTATATTGAACTTATAATCCATCCAAAACATTATGCTTTCCATAGATTTGAGATTGCAAGAGGTGGATGCCATTTAACATAGGAATTCTAGCTTAAGTGGGACCCATAGTCTCCATATGTCTCCATTTTTCCTAGCCATTTCATTCTTCACTTGAATTCATTTAATTGACCTTATTAAATAAATATTTTATTCCTTCTAATGTCTAAACACCATTTATTATCTCCCTTATTAACTTCCCAATGTTTCCACCCAACCTACGGAACTAGTAGGATTGATGAAATTTTCCCACTAATGCAATTATTTTAAAATGAGGACATTACAATCCTCCCCACCCAATATTGCTTGTCCTCAAGCAATTTCAGATTTGGATGCTACAAAACATTCTCCTCTTTCCATGTGGCATATTCATTCAGTAGATCCTTCCATTGCACCAAGTATTCTTTGATTGTCCTGCTCCTCAATCTTCTCTCCCTTGTCTTCAAAACCTTTTCCAGAATAAGTGTGAGTTGTCCTTCATCATCCAAATGAGGAGTGTATCTGAAATGACAAATTTCTGACCAATAGCTTTATTGAGGCAAGAAACATGAAATACATCATGAATTTTACTCCCTTCCGAAAGTTTCAACTCATATGCTACTTCTCCAATTTTCTAGATCAACTTGTAGGGCCCATAGTATCTTGGATTTAACTTTTTTGCTCCATTATTTTGAGAGATGCTTGTTTATATGACTGCAACCTCAAATACACTACATCATCAACCTAGAAAGTCCTTTCCTCTCTGTGTTTATCTGTTGTTAGCATTGGAAATTTACCAAAGGTTGTGAAGGCTTATTCCCAGGTAACAACAAAACCACTTTTGAAGGGAAGACTAGCTTTCTTCTCTTCCGAAAGGGATCTCTCACAAAATATTACCAAGGCCAAATATATACAAGTGAAAATGTGTATTGTTTGTAATATTGGTTGAAAAGGGACACGGGACCATTGGGATATGGAGTCAAGATGTGAAATATAGATAACAGAACTTCATGTAAGGTGATTTTAACACAGAGGAAAGATAGCTACCCAGTCACAGTCAAATTCTAATTGTCTGGTGGAAAATGAAGAACATGAACAGACCATCAACACAGAGCATTATGAAATGAATTCTGTATTAATTTTAGAAGAAATTTTTTGTGGACCTCTGAAAAGAAAAGCTAGAGCATGCTAAAATGAATTCTAAAACTATTATACTATCATTCCATAAGTGAAAGAAAACATAATGAATGGATAAACTAGAAAAACATTCACATGGGAAAGGAAAATACAGACTGCAACATAGAATTACACATGAATCCCTGGAAAAACACCAACTTCGGCTCTGCAATTTTATTAAGAAACACTTGAAAACATACAACTCCAAAATTACTTGGCTTCCAACCCTTTCTCCCTCTGTAGGAGGTAAATTTATAATGTCTCGGACCTCCTGGACCGATCGTAGATTCAAAATTAGTAACAAATTGAAGAACAAACCTCTAATAAACTCAAACGTATCATATACACCACGATTTACATAAGCCAAAAATAAACTGCGGACTACTGGAAAAATAAGCTAAAAAGATTTTTCTACATATCTCAACTGATGACATCTATATGAAATCTGAGAGAGGTGACTATGAATAGGTATGTTTTGAAGAAACTCCTCATTATATCAACCTTGATATTGTAACAACAATAATAATACATTAAATATTAACTATTGATATGTAATACTAGGTTATTGGATGTGTCCCCTCATTCATGGATTCCCACACAATATATAATGGCAGCTACCAATTGTAATCTATCATCGATGATATATTCATTTTTACATTACTACTAAGCCATTTATGGATTTTGTATGTTACTTGTACTGGCTATTTTATTAGTGGGAACTTTAGTTCCTTCAGTGGTATCAAAGCCCCTTGGGCATCTCTAATACTAGATTTTAGCAGTCATTCACAGAGCTTCTCTGAATTGGATCATTGATCCTCACTTCACCCCCATTCACTCAAAGCCATCACAACCTCCCTCCTTCATTTCTCCACGCTGCTCCACACTCAGCCCCCCCCTTCCCGCGCCTTCTTCTTCTTGCCTCCAGCCCCCAACCATCGGCTCCCTCATGCCTCCTTCCACCACTCCCACCTCCACTGCACCCACCTTCTTCCCTCTCTGTCTACCCCATTCGTCGCCTGCGCCCACCTCTCTTCTTACCCTCCATTCATCTATGCATGCTCCTTCCCCAGCGCATACACTCCTATGTTTCCTCCTAAATCCCTTCTTCCTCCATTCCTTCCACCTCCATCCATCCTCCTCCCCTCCATTTTTTCATGCGTGCTCCTCCCCCATTGCATCCACTCCTCTGTTTCCTCCTCCATCCCTTCTTCCTCCATTCCTTCCGCCTCCATCCATCCTCCTCCGCCCCTTCAGCCTCCATCGCCTCTCTACTCCATCCTCCTTCCTCCACCTCTTCACTACTCTCCATTCACCTGCTCCCTTCATCATTCTCACGCACCTTCTCACCACGACCATCCCAATCCTCTTCATCCCCCCTTCCTCTAGACCACAAACTCCAACGCCTTACCAGCTGTCCACACCTCCACTTCCCTACACCCTTCGTTCGCCACTCCCAACAACCCTTCATCTACCCTTCTGTGCATCAGTCCAAAGTCTCTGCCTCATTCTTCACCAATCACTCAATCCTCCCATTAATGTTTCCTTCCCATGCTTCACGTAACCACTGGTTAAGCAATTTTTTTTAATAATAGAGTTTTAATATTAATAGATATTTTTTAATATTAATAAAATTTATTATTAATATTATTAATTAAAACTATATTAATAATTATTATTCTAAAAAAAAAAATAATTATTATTATTTTATAATAATTATTTTTGGAAAAAATATCTATAATAATTATTTATAAAAAAAAGGTTTAAATTGACCACATATATATATATAACTCAAAGGGGAAAACCTAGTATTGGGAATTATTACATTTATCAAGCCAAGACTTTTTGTCAAAGAAAAGAAGTCAAGTGAACAAGACCATCCATCATCGAAGAAAAAACCAAAATCAAGGAAGATCAGTAATCAACGAAGAGTCAAAACGTCAAAGGAAGAATGAGTATCATCGGAAGTCGAGACCATTCACTTTCAAAGGAGTATATTAAAAAAAAAGTCTCAGAAGATATTAAAGTAGTCATTGACGCCAATTGTGGAAGAAATTATGGAAGACATATATAAATTCAAATTTTGGACTAAGTGTCCTTATTGTGAAATGGAATTCCAATATCTGACAACCTTTAAAAATTGCAATCAATCATGTCCAATATGTGATAAATGTTTTATTATGAGGGATGATCCAGGTCACTCACAATTGCAATCATAGTTACAGACAGTTTTGGCCAAGCTAGAAACGTGCGAACTAGCTAATAATGTTCTTCAACTCCAGTTTGACAATCAGAAACGAAGTAATGGTTTTAAAAAAGAACGGATTATTACATCAGAATTACGAATTCAATCATTGGAAGATAATAGATAAAACCTCACAAAAACTTTATCAAATAGGGACAATAAAATATCACATCTGGAAGGTATCATTCAACAAATTGAAGACCAGAGAAAAAAACCAAACAAAGTCAAAGAATATCCATATGGAAATGTTCTCGACTTAGAAGAAGAAATTAGTTGTCTTAACAAAGTCATCATGGACAAAGAAGATGAATTGACACAAGTATATGAAAAGTTAGAAAATGGGGAAACAGAGTTACGTCATCATCAACATCAAAAAAAAAAACTCCAGCGGCAGTATGATGACAGTAAGAAGACACATAAGTTGGAACTGACAAAAGTCAACAAGGTGTTATCAAGCAATGCCAGAGAGATTTTTTGACTACGAAATCATAACAAAACACTGATTACAAAAATCAAAAAATTGAAAAATAGTAGCAAGAGGGAACACTCTGGTGAAGATATCGAAGGAAGAATACTGGAAAAGCAAGAAGAAAACTAGTGTCTAAATAATCGCAATCATAAACTAGAGAATCAAGTCAAGAAGTTAGAAATTGAAAAAAATTTGCAATATGAAATAATCGAAAAGATTCAGAATCATAACAATCTACTGGAGAACCAAGAAGCACAAATCCAGGAAAATGCATCCAAAAATCAAATCGAGGAAGTGAAGACAGTCCTCGCTGCAGTCCAAAAGAAACAAAAACAAAAAACACATACACCTTGCAGACATCCTAATTATAATGATCATTTTGACCAACGACAGGGTCAAAATGAATATTCATAGAAGACTTATGTTAACATGCAAAAATATCGACATACTAAGCAACAATTGAGACGAATCGTCCCACAAAATGATCTCAGAGCTCTGATAAAAACAGATTTGGGATGGACCACAGCAAATAGGATGCAACAATTTTCTTTGGGAATCCGTAACTCATATCATCTCATTCATCAAATGTCGCAAATACAAAAAGGAAAGGATCCCAAGATGACATTTCAAGGAAATTAGAAATTGTTGTCAATACAGCTTTGAGGACAAAGCTTCCCTTAAGCGGAAGGCAATGTAACAACAATAATAATACATTAAATATTAACTATTGATATGTAATACTAGGTTAAGGGATGTGTCCCCTCATTCAATGCTGCCCACACAATATATAATTGCGGCTACCAATTGTAGTCTATCATCGACGATATATTCATTTTTACATTACTACTAAACCATTTATGGCTTTCATACGTTACTTGTACTAGCTATTTTATTAGTGGGAACTTAATTTCCTTCAGACATCTTTAAAGCTGAAATTTTAATTTGTTTGACCCATACTATTGAATTGATCTCCATTGATCAGGGCCAGGTAAAGTTGCAACAACCATGTCATGTGCTAGTACTTTGAGCTCCATATTCTCTGCTTATGAGAAATTAGGTGTTGTAGCACAGGTGGATTTAAAATCAAATAGTAATTCAAATTATCCAGCCAATTTATCAAAGATGGTTTTGCTAGACAGAGCATGCTACATATCCTTGAACTTGCTTTTATCTGATCTACACATAACTAATTGCTCCAAACACTCCTTCTGAGACAGTAATGGTCCTTTTTCTTCCCAGAAGAAAGGAATCCCCCTACTTACCAATGGTTTAAATAACTCAATCACCTCTTTGACTTTGTGATCGATAATATCAATCTTGGCCTGTACAGTATCCAACATTCTATGTTTTCCTTTTTACTTTTCTAGCCCCAGAAATAACAACAACTATGTTTTGGATACCACACTTGCTGGTTTGATCTTCTAATAATGTGCTTAGAAAATTGATAGCATTTTGAGCTACCTCCAGTGGTCTCTTATGTAATTCTTGTTTTGCTACCACAACATTTTTCTTGGCCATTTTCAAAGCATCCTCTTGCTCTGCAATGAAATCTAAATAAGGTCTGAACTTGGCAGCTTTTGAAATGATTTTATCCCAGATCATATGCCTGGCCCCTTGCAAGGCCATCTCGCCAACCATTTGCTTGTTTAATTTGGCATTTTGCTTTATCAATTCCTAACATTTCTCATCTACATTCTTCTTCTCTTGCTCCTCTTTTTCATTTTTCTCTTCAAATTCCTTAATCTGGATTTTCAAATTTGTAAGGTCGGTATCCTTCAGGCCTATCTGGGATATTTCCCTAGAAAGAGAACTTGTATCTATTTCTCCAGGAACATTTGCATATTGATTTTCAACTTCTTTGCACTTTTCTTGAAACTCTCTCTTTTGCTGTCAACTTAACTTTTAGATCTTTTTCACTATCCATCATAAGTTTGGCATCTACTTCCCACTGTTTTTCCTTTTCCTCAAGCTTCAATAGCTTGGATTTGCAATCAGTCAACTCAGTGTTTAATGCCTCTTTTTCCTTCTCAAACTTAGTCAACTCAGAGCTCTGAATGAGCTGGGTAGAAGGAATTTTCAACTTCTTTTTAAGAACTTGAAATTTCCTTTTCTTTCTCATCCAATAACTTTTGAGCCAATGCCCCCTTATCTGCCTATCCATCCACCTTTACTGATTCATCCTGCAACTTTTTAAATTTGACTCTAAGGGCCTTGTTCTCAACTCTTACTTTCCTCAGGAGGTCTTGAGTTTTTGTGTTGCTTGACTCTAGCTTGGATATCTGTAATGTATCCTTTAGCAATCTAGTATTTAAGATATCACTGGTTTCTCTGTTAAGGTGTATGATATCCATAGTGGGAATACTTTCTAGGTTCACATTAACTTCTAACACTTTATTACCCACCGTCATGGCGAGACTTAGGGTGTTTGTAGCATGATCCCTTATAGTCTTCAATGCTACATATGGATTGGGTAACTGTCTTATTTCCTCATATAGTTTTACTATTTCATCAAAAGTTTTATCAGCCTTCTCTCTGTAAGTGTTCAGCCAATCTTCTTTAGATATATACTTTCTTGGAGTTTGTCCATCAAATACATACTCTTGAAGCTCTAAACTAGTTGTTTTGGGATCTTCTTTTTTCTGTTTTCCCTTTACATTGCTCTTCTTCACCTACCCTCTCACACTACTTTTCTTCACCTGCATTATCTGTTGTTCTGGTTCAAATTTCTACTCTTTTGGCATGCTAGCAATATCTATTTCATTAGTATCCTTGGAATCTAAATGACCCCTTTTCTTTGCACTTCCTAAAAAAATTACCAACGATGAGACATTTCCAACCATTGCAACTATGTTAGACAGGTTCATTTGGGAAGAATTGTTTCCAAGCAGGGATGAGATAGAGTCTTATTCCATGTTGATATCCTTTGTAGTATAGTTGGGATAATCTTCCCAATTTGTTGCTTCTCTAAGTCCAGCTATTACTGTGTGCTCAAAAGGCTTATTCTTGTTAGACTGTCTCCTTTTGGAAATTATTTGGTGTGGGTTGTAATTTAAGGCCTGTCCCAAAGAAAATCCCATGCTTTTGAGCAGACTATCAACCATTGGTAGGGAAGTTCTACTTTTGACAGCGTATGGTCCTATCTCCAAGGGAAAATTAATACCTGAACTCTTCCTAGAGCTCAGAATTTGCTCTTCTTCAACAATAAGCCTTTGCCTAATCAGTTCCAAGGAGAAAATCCTAACTGTCAAAAAGGCTGGAAGGACATATGGTTGATGCAAAAAACCATATAGTCTTATAATTGTTTCAAATTTTTTCAGGAACCAATCTCCTGTCATCTTAGTAGGAGATAGGTGTAGCATTTCCTTCATGGGCAATCTTTCTTAAAATAAAATGTCATATTCACAATAATTATTGGTCATGTCATCAGTGATCACTAACCCAGGTGCCTGTAAATTATCTTCATTGTAAGACAAGAACATTCTCAATAAAAAAGATTGAAATATGAACACTCTGGTATCGTGGAAGTTAGCTAACTGAGAACAAACTTTTTCAGCTAGAAACTTATCAAATTTGAGACAACGGGACTGAAAGGATTGTCCTAGAATTTCAGGTTCGATAGGACATGTACTCAAGACAAACAACAGTCTCAACAATGACTCTGTGACATAGCCATTAGTATCTAAACCTAGAAACTGACTAGCTAAGGTTATGCACCACTAGGTTTCTTCATTAAATAGACTCAGGTCAATGGGGTAAGACAGGTTGATAACTTCAGCATCATGTTTTGAACAATACTTCAAGAAATCTTCCTTATTTTTTATCGTGGACTCTCGAGAGAATTGTATAATACTCTCTTCTTTGTATTCTTGGGATGTGTGGACAAATTCGAATGGGACATGGAGGGCTTTACAAATGACAGGACCTTGAACAAAGCAAAGGATTTTGGACTTGAATTTATTCATGATGACTTCTTCAGTTGCATAAAAACTATTTGCACACCATTCAACAAACTCGGTGCAATTGGGGGTTTGATTAATAGAGAAAAAATGGAAAAAGGACCTAAAAACACCACAGGTATCACTATCCTGGTCCTTAAGAACTTTCAGTTTACCTTTAGCAATTTCATTTGTTTCGTTCAATAGAATAGTATCAAAGATTTCAGCATTTTCATCTACGAAACTTTATTCATCCTTCCGACCAATGACCCCCAATTCCTCATTATCCCCCACCTCTACTACCTCTATCTCCTCCATTTTATCCATTTTCAACAGTATTGAGGAAGTATTATGGTGCCTACCTTGTCACTTAGCACAGTTCTCTGATCCGTCTGTGCGGCACTCTGTATGCAGTCAGGGCGTTCATCAATCTCAAAGCTCTGGTAAAGACAAACCTTTTTCAACTCCATGTAGACACTTTTATAGTTTTCTATATTGCATAATCCTCGTGTGCTTCCACACAATCTGTACCGTAGATCCTTTCTCTTTGCAATCTAATCCTTTGATATGCAAGGTCTTCATACCGAAGTTTCAACACTATCAATATGTGTAGCTTTATTTGGGGAAATCAACATCGACTGTCAATCTCCAAAATACCCTCATCGAGACCGTTCATCCCTGAGAACTTTAGCATACCACCAATCCTTTTTCCCCTGATCGAGTGAGCAATTTCTGGTCGCGGAATGTTTCCTATCAATTGATCAAGATTGACCTCTTGTCACAACTGTCAATCTTTATGGTCCCTACAACTTTTATCGGATTGAAATTTTGACCTCTACATGCTATTTCAATCCATGGAATCATTCTGGACCGCAGATATACCCCCTCTCTTTTCCCCACTGTCTGATGCTTTTACCCGCTAACTCATTCTACGATTTGAAAAAGTTTCTTTCTCTAGGCATGTTCACGATGTGGAATAATTTAGATTCGTTGATCTTATCTTGTTTCTATCTCGATCCTCCAACATCGCACTCATTTAACGGAATCCACAAATCTCAAAATTAAATCCTTCCTTGCATCTTCGCTCCGTGGAATCTCTTTCCATCGTTCATCCTCCTCATCATGAATCTGAACCATTGAGGCTTAACACACTTTACCATTATTCTATCACTGCATGTTTCGATCTACAAAAAAATCTATCACCATAGATCAAAATCCACTCTCCATCCGACGGCTCCTGATGAAAGAATGTGTTAACCAGATAACCTAAAAGGTGCTTCCACAAAATTTCATTAAATAGGATCATTTTCAAACCTTTCAAGTCCATAATTCAAAAATTCAAACACAGTGCTAACAACCGGCTCCACTAGGGATGCTATCCTCCTAGCGAGGTAGCAAAGATCCCCATAGACCAGTTGCCAAATCCATTGACAACTCAAGTCTTTTTATTTTATTTTGTCTTTCTGAAAGAAAATACAAACTGAAAAATGGTTACCGTACTGATCGTAGGGCCTTCTTTGTGGGCTTCAAATCTTCTAGCTCACCATCTGTAACTGCAAATAAAATTCTTAGAACTCCATTTATATTTGTTGAGCTTCATTTTACAAAAGACAGTTCAACAATATAGCACCTAGATCCTTCCAATAGAGGTGTTGATCTATAATACATAATTTTGCAGCCTTCAACTTCATAGATCTAGCTCTATTTTGCTTAACCCTACAGGAGGTTGTAAATTCTGCAACACATAAACAATATCAACATACCAAGGAGAGATAGAAAAATCAGGCATCACCTGCACTTCTGCGTCCAACTAATTTGATTGACTAGCCAGAAAATCTAGTTGCAGAGAATCACAATGGGAGTCAGTCATCAGTTTAGCCAATCCCTGTCCTTTAATCAACTTGGTGGGATTAATTTCTATTTCATATTCCATAAGCATTGCAATCCATTTAGTTCTTATCCCCTCCATATCTATTAGACCTAGAATATACAGTAATATCATCCATGTAAATCACCACAAACTTGTCTCTTTCATCTACAAAAGAAATATCCATAGCATGCTAGAAAGTGGCTCCTGCATTCATCAACCCAAAATGCATCTTTGCATACATGAAGGTACCCCATGGTGTGGTGAAAGTAGTTTTCTCCTGATCTTCAGGAAGCACCTTTATCTGATTGTAACCTGAAAACCCATCCATAGTAGAAATTCTCTTTGAACCTACCACTTTCTGCAAAATCTGGTCCATTTTTGGAAATGGATAATTGTTCTTCAAGGAAACTCTATTTAGATTTCTGAAATCCACACACAATCTTATTTCTCCATTTTTCTTTATAACGGGCACCAAATTAGAAACCCATTTCAAAAATCTCAGGGTTACAATTATTTTTGCATCAAACAATTTTTTGATCTCCTTCTCAACGATAGGAAACAGCATTCGGTTAATCCTTATGAGATTCTTCCTAAATGGTTTTTCTCCAGACTTTATCAGAATAGTATGTTGTATAATGGAAGTCTCATACTCTTTGAGGCCATCATAACTCCATGCAAACACGTCTGTGTATTTCTTCATCAATTTCACATATTCATCCTTTTCTTTGGCAGGCAATTTCTTGGACAACCTTACAATTCTGGGATCATCCTTGGTACCAATATTCTTATCTTCAACAACGTCTTCAGCATATTTGACCTTGGGATCTCTGGCCACATCGTTTTGTTCAAAAAGTTTCTCTAAGGGAATCAAACCTCTCGGGATGTGGTTACTTTTTAATTGGGATATATCTTTTCCTCCCAAAGAGATTTTCAGCTTCTCTATTTCAGGAATCCCTTCTTCATTTCCATCAACATTTAGGAAATTCTTAGAGTCATTACTTTCATTGTCTATGCAGGTATTCACGAATTCACCGAACAATTCTAAAAACCTTTTAATTTGCATATCATCTTCAAAAACCCGCTAGTACTTAGTATTGTCTGGTATGGAAGGCCTGCTCATAATGTCAACCTTGTATTTTCTTTTAATTGCAGTTGGATTTTCAAATTTTCCAGCAGCAGTTGCCAGAGAATCTGCCACTATATTCTCATATCTAGGGATCACTTAAACACTGTGTTCAGTGAAATAATTCCCAAACATATCCCATACTTCATTCCTGTAAGCTCTCATTTTGGAATGCTTAGTCTGATAGCTGTCATTCACCTGATTTATCACAAGTTCTAAATCTCCAAAAATTTGGACCCTCTTAGCTCCCAAATCCTTCAATGCATGCAAACCCAGTAACAAAGCCTCATATTCTACTACATTATTTGTGCATTCAAAGACCAGCTTGTAAGAATAAGCTTTAAAATATATGATGTGAGAGATTATGTATACACCAGCGCCATCACCCACTTTAGCCACAAACCCATCAAAATACATCCTCCACACTCCTTCCTCTTGTTTCCTTTCCAAAGCTTCATATTCACTTATTTCCCTTTTATCCCTTTTACATTTATTTGGAATAGCAACCTTGAATCACAAGGAGACACATCATTGAAGAAAATAGATGATCTTAAGTCTGTATCAACATCATAAACATGATGAATTTCTGGTTGATCTTGGCTTCTTAGAACATAAGGTGATATTTTTTCACTGTACAGTCTCTTGTTTTCATTTTGAACGGGAATTGTAGCATAAGACATATCCATTTGCAAACTTCCCTTTAACTTTGAAGTCTAATACCTTGACAACAGAATACCAAAATTGGGAGGGATATTAGCCACAACAACATCCATGACCACAATTTTAGATGGTAACTTATTCAAGGACACTACCATGTCCTTTATTAAACCCAGACATTTAACCCTTTTAGAATCAA
Source organism: Pseudotsuga menziesii (assembly GCA_001517045.1). NCBI lineage: Eukaryota > Viridiplantae > Streptophyta > Pinopsida > Pinales > Pinaceae > Pseudotsuga > Pseudotsuga menziesii. Next base: position 157,010 of record LPNX011175525.1, read on the forward strand.
AAGAATACATATCTTTATAAGGCATTGTAATCTCCAACCCCAAACTTTCTACCACTCCCTTAGGCATTAAATTATGTGAAGCACCTGAATCTAGCATGGCATTATGCAACACCATGTCATGTACATTTAAACTCATATAAAAAGGTGGTACTTCTTCATCCTCACAATTCACATTATCAATATTAGACCCCAAGACAATAGTAGGATTGTCATCTGTCAGTTCCAACATATCTGGGTGAGTTTCTCCCTGATTACTGATCATTTTTGTTATTGTGTTCATGTATTCCCGATTTCTGAGTAGCTCATTAAAAGGAATTGAAATATTTAGCTTAGTAAGTTCAATTTGTATATTAAACATGGAAGGAATTTCATCTACATCCATAGGCACTATTTGTTTTGGTTCTTTTATTTTCTGAGTTCTATCTTCAACTTCTTTATGTACCACAGGTTCCTTTTGTTTGTCATTTCCTTTTTCTATATTTATTTGACTGTTGGAAGGTTTATTTAAATTTAATATTCCTTTATTTATAGAAATGTCTCTACTCCTCAATTTGATCTTTCTAACATCATCTATAGCATGCATATACCCCTTATGATATTGTTCCAACTCCCCCTCCAAATTATTATCATCTTCTTGTGCAAACATATTATGTTCCTCCTCAGTCAAATAGATTTCAGAATCTAAATCACCAAAATGATGAATATGGTCTTCAATAGACTCTGCACCATCATTATAATCCACATAATTTTCAGGGAACGGTGGTCTTATCGGCTAATATTCTTGGTTCCTTGGATTCCTCATATCTCTTTGTCTATTCTGTAGGGGTGGGGGAGGAATGGGCCTTCCAAAATTAGGGTTTCTAATCTGAGGTTCATTGTGTTCTCGATCCACTGGTCTAGCCTCCACAGTTGGCCTATCCATTAAATTTTCCATTGCTTTCAACATCATTTCAAATTTTACATCATTAGGTGAAGAAACATCAAGGGTGGACGGCAGTTCTTCCCTACCTTTCCTCCTATCAACATTTTCCCTTTGCTTTATTTTCCCACATGCCATCATATTGGCTTCTACTTCTAATGCATCTGTAAACATAGCAGGAAGAGTAGTTGATTTTCTTTCTCTCAACAACAATGCAAAATCATTATCAAAGGCTTCAGCATAATGAAGTTTGGTAGCACCAGGTGAAGGATTAATATCTGTAGGTATTGAATTATAGACCCTCATGAACCTACTAGAAAACTCATGGATTAACTCAAAAATTCCCTTCTTAAGATTATTGTACTGGGATAGGACTTGTAATGGAATCTGCTTATCATTCCATCTTTCCAGAAATGCAGTTTGAAAGTCTGCAAAGTTTGGAATAGACATATCCAGTAAACCTTTATACCATTTCTTGGCTTCCACAGAAAAACTCTGTGCAAACAACCTCATCTTAACATCCTCATGATCTACTTCCTCTAAATCTATGAAATCATCAAACTTACCCACGTGGTACCTTGTAGAAACATTCCCTTCTCCATCATATAGTGAAATTATTTTGGCATAGTTCAAAGGAAGGTCATGCAGTACAGCAGGTAGAGCCAATGGAGCAAATCCAGCTGCAGCCATTGGTATAGGTAGGTTTGGAGCAAGTGGTACAGGCTAAACAACTGGAGGATTTTGAACAGGCTGGGAGATTAGCAACTAAAAGTTCTAAAAAATGGGGGCAGCTTTTTAGCTTTCACTAAGGTCTCAAGTTTTATCAACAAAGCGTCAAGAAGATATGATTCCAATCTAGTAGGATTAATCTTAACCATTTTAAGGTCTGATTTAGACTTTTATTTTGATAGTACTCTCTCAACACTAGTTTCCCATTCAAACTCTGGTATGTTATGTAAATATTGAGATGATGACGTATCATATTGAGGACTATTTACTTTTTCTTTATTTCTATTTCTAAGTATTCCTTCTAGATTTTCCACACTTTGCAAAGTATTAGTATTAGGATTACCTCGTGTATGTACTCTTCTCAAAGCCAAGATGTCTCATGTAATACTATTCAAAATGAATGTGAAGTCGCCAAGGAAAATGTACAACCTTCTTGCGAATGTACAAACTCATATTTGCCCACAGAAATCTCTTTCTTGAAACTTTATGATCCTTGTCGTTCTTCCCAAGGATGATATGCACCTTCGTTCCCCAACAACGACGCCAATTTGTTAGCACTGGAAATTTACCAAAGGTTGTGAAGGCTTATTCCCAGTAACAACAAAACCACTTTTGAAGGGAGGACTGGCTCTCTTCTCTTCCGAGAGGGATCTCTCACAAAATATTAACAAGGCCAGATATATACAAGTGAAAATGTGTATTGTTTGTAAGATTGGTTGAAACGAGACACAAGACCATTGGGCTATGGAGTCAATATGTAAAATATAGATAACAAAACTTCATGTAAGGTGATTTTTACACAGAGACAAGATAGCTAACCAGTCGCACCCAAATTATAATTGTCTGGTGGAAAATGAAAAACATGAACAGACCATCGACATAGAGCATTATGAAATGAATTTTGTATTAATTTTAGAAGAAATGTTTTGTGGACCTCTAAAAAGAACAGCTAGAGCATGATAACATGAATTCTAAAATTGTTATACTCCCATTCCAGAAGTGAAAGAAAACATAATGAATGGATAAACTGGAAAAACATTCACATGGGAAAGGAAAATACATACCGCAACATATAATAACACATGAATCCCTGGAAAAACACCAACTTCAACTCTGCAATTTTATTAAGAAACACTTGAAAACATACAACTCCAAAATTACTCGAGTTCCAACCCTTTCTCCCTCTGTAGGAGGTAAATTTATAATGTCTCGGACCACCTGGACCGATTGTAGAATCCAAATTAGTTACAAATTGAAGAAAAAACTTCTAACAAACTTGAACATGGCATATACATCATGATTTACATAAGACAAAAATAAACTACGGACTACTCGAAAAATAAGCTAAAAATATTTTTGTGCATATCTCAACTGATGACAGTTGTATGAAATCTGAGAGAGGTGACTACGAATAGGTATGTTTTGAAGAAACTCCTCGTGCTATCTTCCTTGATATCTTAAAGCTGAAATTTTAATTTGTTTGACCTATAATGTTGAATTGATCTCCATTGATCAGGGCCAGGTAAAGTTGCAACAACCATGTCGTGTGCTAGTACTTTGAGCTCCATATTCTCTGCGTATGAGAAATTAGGTGCTGTAGCACAGGTGGATTGAAAATCATATAGTAATTCAAATTCTCCAGCCAATTTATCAAATATTGTTTTGCCAGATAGGGCATGCTAAATATCTCTGAACCTGTTGTTGTCTGACCTGCACATAACTAATTACTCCAAATAATCCTTCTGAGACAGTAATGGTCCTTTTTCTTCCTAGAAGAAAGGAATCCCCCTGATTACCAATGGTTTAAATAACTCAATCACCTCTTTGACTTTATGATCAATAATATCAATCTTGTCCTGTACAATATCCAGCATCCTATGTTTTCCAACCACTTTTCTAGCCCCAAAAATAACAGCAACTCTGTTTTAGATACCACACTTGTTGGTTTGATCTTCTGATAAGGTGCTTTGAAAATTGATAGAATTTTGAGCTACCTCCACTGGTCTCTAATGCAATTCTTGTTTTTCTATCACAAAATTTTTCTTGGCAATTTTCAAAGCATCCTCTTGATCTGCAATGAAATCTAAATAAGATCTGAACTTGTCAGCTTCTAAAATGATTTTATCCCAGATCATATGCCTGGCACCCTACAAGGCCATCTCTCCAACCACTTTTAATTTGGCACTTTGCTTTATCAATTCCTAACATTTCTCATCTACCTTCTTCTTTTCTTGCTCCTCTTTTGCATTTTTCTCTTCAAATTTCTTAATTTGGTTTTTCAACTTTGTAAGCTCAGTATCCTTCAGGCCTATCTGGGACATTGCCTTAGACGGAGGATTTGTATCTATTTCTCCAGGAACATTTGCAGATTGATTTTCAACTTCTTTGCACTTTTCTTGAAACTCTTTCTCCTTTGCTGTCAACTTAACTTTTAGATCTTTTTCACTATCCATCAGAAGTTTGGCATCTACTTTCGAATATTTTTCCTTTTCCTCAAGATTCAATAGATTGGCTTTGAAATTAGTAAACTCAGTGTTTAATGCTTCTTTTTCATTCTCAAACTCAGTCAACTCAAAGGTATGAATGAGCTGGGTAGAAGGAATTTTCAATTTCGTTTTAAGCACCTAAATTTCCTTTTCTTTCTCATCCAACAACCTTTGAGCCAATGCCCCCTTATTTGCTTGTCCATCCACCTTTACCGATTCATCTTGCAACTTTTTAAATTTGTTTCTAAGGGCCTTGTTCTCAACTCTTACTTTCCTCAAGAGGTCTTGAGTTTTTGTTTTACTTGACTCTAGCTTGGATATCTGTAATGTAGCCTTTAGCAATCTGGTATTTAAAATATCACTGGTTTCTCTATTAAGGTGTATGATATCCATAGTGGGAATACTTTCTAGGTTGACATTAACTACTGACAGTTTATTACCCACTGTCATGGCCAGACTTAGGGTGTCTGTAGCATGATCCATTATAGTCTTCAATGTTACATCTGGCTTGGGTAACTGTCTTATTTCCTCATATAGTTTTACTGTTTCATCAAAAAAATTATCAGCCTTCTCTCTGTAATTGTTTAGCCAATCTTCTTTATATGCATACTTGCTTGGAGTTTGTCCATCAAATAGATACTCTTGAAGCTCTAAACCAGTTGTTTTGGGCTCTTCTTGTTTTTGTTTTCCCTTTACATTTCTCTTCTTCACCTGCCCTCTCATACTTCTTTTCTTTACCTGCACTATTTGTTGTTATTGTTCAACTTTCAGTTTTTTTGGCATGCTAGCAATATCTATTTCATCAGTATCCATGGCATACGAATGTCCCCTTTTCTTTGCACTTCCTGGAAAATTTACCAATGATGAGACATTTCCAACCATTGCAAGTATGTTAGATAGGTTCATTTGGGAAGAATTGTTTCCAGGCAGGGATGAGACAAAGTCGTGTTCCATGTTTATATCCTTTGAAGTATATTTAGGATAATATTCCCAATTCGTTGCTTCTCTAAGTCTATCTATTTCTATGTGCTCAAAAGGCTTATTCTTGTTAGCCTGTCTCCTTTTGGAAATTATCTGGTGTGGGTCGTAATTTATGGCATGTCCCAAAGAAAATCCCATGCTTTTGAGCAGACTATCAACCAGTGGTAGGGAAGTTCTACTTTTGACAGTGTATGGTCCTATCTCCCAGGGAAAATTAATACATGAACTCTTCCTAAATATTAGAATGTGCTCTTCTTCAACAGTAAGCCTTTGCCTAATCAGTTCCAAGGAGAAAAATCCCGACTGTCAAAATGGCTGGAAGGACATATGGCTGATGCACAAAACTATATAGTCTTATAGTTGTTTCAAATTATGTTAGGAACCAATCTCGTATCATCTTAGTAGGAGATAGCTGCAGCATTTACTTTATCTCAGGAAACACCCTACGCAATCTTTCTTGAAAGAAAATGTCATATATCTTTGCCATCAAAAAGTTCATGAATTCACAATAATTCTTGGCCATGTCATTAGTGATCACTAACCCATGTGCTTGTAAATTATCTTCATTGTAAGACAAGAACATTCTCAATAAAAAATATTGAAATATGAACACTTTGGTATCGTGGAAGTTAGCTAACTGAGAACGAATGTTTTCAGCTAGAAACTCATCCAATTTGAGACAACGGGACTGAAAGGATTGTCCTAGAAGTTCAAGTTCAACGGGACAGGTACTCAGGACAAACAACAGACTCAACAATGGATCTTTAACATAGCCATTAGTATCTAAACCTAGAAACTGACTGGCTAAGGTTATGCACCACTAGGTTTCTTCATTAAACAGACTTGGGTCAATGGGGTAAGACAGGCTGATAACTTTAGCATCAGGTTTTGAACAATACTTCAAGAAAGATTCCTTATTTTCGACTGTAGACTCTTGAAAGAATTGTATTCTTGGGATGTGTGGAAAAAATCGTCTGGGACAAGGAGCGATTTACGAATGACAGGAGCTTGAACAAGGCAAAGGATTTTGGGCTTGGATTTATTCATGATGACTTCTTTAGTTGAAAAAAAAATGTTTTCACACCATTCAACAAACTCGGGGCAATGGGGGGTCTAGTTAATAGACAAAAAATGTAAAAAAGACCTAAAAAAACCACAGGTATCACTACCCTGGTCCTTAAGAACTTTCAGTTTACCTTTAATAGTTTCAATTGTTTCATTCAATAGAATAGTATCGAAGATTTCAGCATTTCATCTACGAAACTTTCTTCTTCCTTTTGACCAATGACCCCTAATTCCTCATTATCCCCCACCTCTACAACCTTTATCTCCTCCATTTTATTAATTTTCAATAGTATCGAGGAAGTATTAGGGTGCCTACCTTGTCACTTAGCACAGTTCTCTTATCTGTCAGCGCTGGCTCTCTGTACGCAATTAAGGCATTCATTAATCTCAAAGCTCTGGTAAAGACAAAACTTTTTCAACTCCACGTAGACACTTTTATAGTTTTCTATATTGCATAATCCTTGTACACCTCCACACAATCTGTACCGTAGATCCTTTCTCTTTGCAATCTAAGCATTTGATATGCAAGGTCTTCATATCGAAGTTTCAACGCTATCAATATGTGCATCTTGGTTTGGGCAAATCAACATCAACCATCGATCTCCAAACTACCCTCATCGAGACCATTCATCCCTAAGAACTTTAACATTCCGCCAATCCTTCCTCTGATCGAGTGAGCAACTTCTGGTCGCGAAATGTTTCCTATCCATTGATCAAGATTGACCTCTTGTCGCAACCGTCAATCTTTGTGGTTCCTACAACTTCTAGAGGATTGAAATTCTGACCTCTTCCATGCTAGTTCAATCTACGGAATCATTCTGGACCGCAGATCTATCCCTCTTATCCCCACCATCTAATGTTTTTACCCTCTAACTCATACCGCAATTTGAAAAAGTTTCTTTCTCCAGGCATGTTGATGGCACAGAATAATTTAGAGCCGTTGATCTTATCTTGTGTCGATATTGACCCTCCAACATCGCACTCATTTTACGGACTCCGCAAATCTCAAAATTAAATCCTTCCTCACATCTCCACTCCATGGAATCTCTTTCCATCGTTGATCCTCCTTGTCATGAATCTGAACAGTTGAGGCTAACACACTTTACCATTATTCCGCCGCTACATGTTTCGATCTACAAAAACATCTCTAGATAACCTGAAAGGAGATTCCACAAAATTTCATTAAATAGGATCATTTTCAAACCTTTCAAGTCCATAATGCAAAAATTCAAACACAGTGCTAACATCTTCATATTGTTTTTGTTGATTTTGGGCAACCTGCAAATTGTCTTTTAAAAGATTTAAAATTTCTTGGCTTTCTTCCACCCAATCTTTAGCTTTTGGAGCTCTACTATCACTAAATACCATATCACCAAATGTAAGTGCATCATAACCATATAATGCTCAAAAAGGAGACATTCCTATTGACATGTGAAAGGTGGTGTTGTAGAAAAACTCACCCAAATGTAGCCATTTTTTCCAAGCTTTATGTTGTTCTCCCACATAGTTTCAGAGGTACCCTTCCAACCATTTGTTCACCCTCTCTGTTTTTCCATCATTTTGGGGATGGTATCTTGTACTTCGAGTCAAATGAGTGCCCACCAATCTGAAAATTTATTTCCAAAAATCACTCATGAATCTACCATCTCTATCGCTCACAATGCTCTTGGGGAGCCCATGCAATCTGAAGATTTCTCTGAAAAAAAGGTCAACCACTTATGCAGCACTAAAAGAGGATGTAGCAACAAAGAAATGAGAAAACTTAGTCAATCTATCCACTATCACATATATGAAATCCTTGCCCAAATATTTGGGCAAACCGGTGATGAAATCCATCGATATATTGTCCCATTTTTTCTCTAGAATGGGCAAAGGTTGTAGTAACCCCACTGCATATGTGAATTCTAAAGAAGCACAAGGGCTAGAGCTTGTTCTAATGAGTCCCAACTCTAAGAGTTATTGAATGTCCTTACCAATCTCATCTGTGAACTTCTTGGGATGTCTATAAGGTGGTATTTGAAATGGTGAAGTACCCTCCTCCAAAACAATGTTATGCTCAACCCTTCTATTAGGTGGTCTACCATGTGGAAGATCTTTGAAAAAAATTTCATATTTTTGCAGAAGTGTCTCTATATATTTTGGGTGTTTAACAACTCTGATTTTTGTCTTGGGAGAGGTGACATAAAATTCAACATTCCATTCTACATCACCGTGCCTCAATATATATCTCATACTTTTGCAAATTACTACCTGTTTTGGGTAAGTGTGCTGCCCTCTCACAACCCTTAGTGCACCTGTTGAATCTTGAAATTTCATTTCATGAATTTGATAGTTTACTGAATGATCTCCTATAGAATACAACCATTGCACTCCCAATACTATATTAGTATCAGTAACATCAACCACATAAAAACTATCAACAAAACTATAGTTACCTATGGTGACTTGCAGCTTTGGAATCCAAATGTTGCATTGCATTGTGTTGTGACCTGGGATGAAAACTGTGAAGCCATCAAATGGTCCACTTGGTATTTTTCTTTTCTCCACCATCTCTGCATCGATGAAATTAAGTGTAGCTCCTCCATCTACCAAAACTGAATCTCTTTGTCCCAATACCACACCCTTGCATCGAATAGTGTGATAGCGAGGCACTGCTGAAAGTACTGTCATTCTTGCTTCGTCCGATGAGGGATTATTTTCTTCTTGTTTTTCTTCTCCAGCTGCTATCTCATATGTCTCCTATTGATCTAAAATGTGCTCTTCTATGCATTGAGCTTTTCCTTTAGCACATTTATGCCTCGGTGTCCATGGTTGGAAGCATGTAAAGCACAATCTTTTCCTTCGAAGTTCATCCTTGTTTTGTCCTTCTTTATTATTCTTTTCATATGTATCTCTTTTTCAACTATTCTTATCAGGTGCATCTTTTTTCCAAGTTTTTCTTTCAAATATGTAGTTAGGCTTGGGAGGAAATCTTGTTCTAGGGAGCACATTTTGAAGGTCTCTCGTCAAGCTCATTGCATCATTTAAGTTAGTAGGATTGTGGGATTTGACCAAAAAATTTAAGGGCTCTGCCAAACCTTCAATAAAAAGAAATACTAACCTTTCCATATATACATCAGCCACCTTAACTAATAATATTTGGAATTCCAACATATACTCAATAGGAGTCCCTACCTGCTTAAATTGTGCTAGTTCTCTGAAAGGAAAATCTGGATCTTTTTGCTCAAACCTTTCTAATACCCTGTCAACAAATTCCCCATATGTTTTAACCTGATCATGAACCAAGGTTTTCAGGACATGGAACCACCATTCATTGGCATCTCCCTCTAAGTGCAAAATAACCATTTTTAAAGCATCTTCTTCCACCATTGGATTCAGCTGGAAATACACATCCAATTTCTGCACCCAAGTGTTAGCAAAGCTTTGAGATGACCATCAAAAGTAGAAAGTGGCACTTTATATATGGCACAATTCAATTATTTATTTTGGTACAGAGACTTATTTCCCTCCTTCTTTCTGAATTTTTTTTCCATAGTGAAGTACTGTTCAAATGTTATACTCCTCCTACACTCTTCATCCAGTTTAGCCCAATATTTTGTTATTGTATTAATTTCAAATTGAATATTAGTATCTTCTTTGGGAGTAAGAAATTTAGGTGCAGTAGGCCTTGGTGTACTCTGTAATTCATGGTGTCTATTATGAGGTCTTGTTTGTGAGAAAATGTGCTCACCCATTGTCTTCTTTTCTACTGATTTTGAACTACCATTATCTCCCGTTGTCCCTTTGCTTCCCATTTGGCTGGCCATCAATTCGAATCCTTCTGTTATTTGTTGGGAAATGACTACTATATTTTGGTTCATTTCTTCAAACAAAGGTCTTATAAGTTGGTGATACTCCATTTTCTCTTTAGTGTGGTCTTCTCCCTCGTGATCCATAGTTTTAGTCCAAGGTGCCCTTTTTTTCCCAATTCTTCTTCTACAAGTCGAGCGCCTTCCAATTCAGATTATAAGGATGATGGTTTATTAATTTAACTCCTATTTAACACCATCAGGTGACCAAAACATTCTCTAATACCACTTTTAATGTCCATTTTTTTAAATTTTTACTAAAATGCCCAATTTTCCAATTTTTCACAATTTTAGCTCTTAACTAGTCTTAGTGTCTTGGTCTCCAAAGTGGCCCAATTTCCCCCAAATATTCAGAGAAGGTGTATGAATGATATAATAACTTAAATATTATGTTCAGGGATGTATTATGGCCCTCCAATCACTTCTACAATTTTTTACTAAATTCTGAACAAGATAGATGATTTTATTAGCAATTTTGGGGCTCAAATCCCCCCCGGGTAATTACCGGAATGGCCTCCCGAATGTACAAAAGCCCACTCTAATTATCAAATTGAGGTAGGGGATGTGTATAGGACATCAATAGGGACTCATATTATGAACCAATCAAACTCCCATGGTGATTATCACTTCCTTCAATCAAATATATAAAAGCTAGTTTTGAACCCTTGGGGAAATCAGATGCAATTTAATCCAATGGTTATGGAATTCGACCCAATGGCCACAAAATCTCATTTAATGAATATGAAACCTCAAATATGCTTCAGTGATAGTTTTTTTTTTTTTTTACTGGGGGAATCGGTAACTGGGCGGTTCTGGTACTCGCGTGACACGAGGTCCATTCCCTTCGGCTGCCACTTTAACCCTAGGCGCGTCCACACAGCCCGTAAGCATGGGGCATGGATAATTCAGGGTGAGATTTGAACTTGAGACATCCTTTACAACATTCCTTCATTTACAAGGCACTTGCCAGTCAGTCTACACCCCTGTGGGCCTTCAGTGATAGTTCATTCATGCATGAATAATCAATAGTTTACACAGCCATTCAAATCTACCAATATTATAAGAGTTTGCAACAAAGAAGTGGGAAATGGCACCGTTTCTTTATTACTGATCAATAATACATAAAATATATTGGCCTTTTGACCTGATAAATTTATGAACAGATAGAGTAGAGTATTTACATCATAATACAAAATTATGGAGCAAGAGGAGCTCCCTAAAAAAGATAAATGGATCACCAAGTGCGCCTCACTCCACCGAGCTGAAATATGGTGAAAGAATGTGAGATGGGAGGGGGAATGAGTTGAATCCTAAAGTTTCCACAAGCTATTGTATTTGAACCTGTATATTATAAATCCATTGAAGCTCCTTGAAAGACCTAATTGGCCTCTCCGATCACCAATTAGGATGGGAATATTTCACCATCGAAATTGGCTCAAGCATGAACTAGTCACTACTAAATTTCGATCCAAAATCCGACAGTTTTTTCCGACGGCGCGTGGATTTTTTCTTTTAACCGTGCCAAAAATCAGGAAGATAATTTTTGTTTTTGAAATGGTGGTGATAAGCGTCGCTTAAGCGACAACTAGGCTTTCAAGCGTCGCTTAAGCGACAGATATCCTCCTAAGCGTCACTTAAGCGATGACGCTTAAATTACTCATTCATTTAATAATGTCTTATCAATCATTTAATAATTTGTCGTAATTGGTTAATTATTTAAAATGGAAAGCGACGCTTAAGACATTATCCCACACACATTAAAATGGAAAGCCTAGGTTTATTTTTCATATAAATAGATGTACGGCTAGGTTCATTATCTCACACACTGAGTCTCACACTTATCTCTTGGTTAAGAAGTGCAAAATTCCTAAGGGTTTTTTTTTGGCGTTGCTCTTTTGTGGGGATCTTCCCACTTGGTCTTGGATTTTGGCGTT